>VUQS01013978.1:1961-14557 GCA_015108495.1 Heterochromis multidens
CTTTTGTTTAGCCCAGCCAGACATATGTGAAATAAAGACCTCATAGCTTTAAAGCACTCAGTGCAGACTTTTTAGCACATTGGCTTTGACAATATCAGGTGATAATCACTCCACCAGATAATGATTTTTTTAACCTTTGCTTTTAACCTTTGCTAAAAAAATAGAAAAAAAAGTTTGATGTATACCTTTTTCTCCGGTTTGACTTGCCTCCCTGGTCAGTGCAAACTTACACTGACACTTGGATGTGCTTATCGGTTGCTTCGTTTTACTGCTCTAAATGCAGCTAAAGACAAACTGAAAAACTGTTAAATACACCAAGGACTCGCGCAGAGGTCTCATCAAGTTTTCAAGCAGATTATGGCCAGTGGCTCCACATCTCTCCCGTCACGATTAGCCTTGGATACATAGAGACTGCATCTTGGAGTAGCAGAGTTCTGGCCCTGCCTGGACTGACAATTATCACCAAAGCAGAGGGCTAATTAAAGTTTGATTAAGTTCAGAGTGTTCTCGAGGATATGCAGAGAGGGGATTGGGAGGGGTCCCACCCAAGATCACACGGTGTCTGTCAGAGGCAGGCGCTGTGAAATTGGATTGTTGGCTGTTATCAACCTTTGACCCTAAGTACCATGGTGCTCAGTGAATTCACCAGCTGGAAAAAAGAAAACTCACTCAAGGGAAAGAAAAATAGTGCTCTTGGATGTCTGTCACAGGCAAGAAATGTGAGACATACTGTCACTAGAGAGTCATTCACTAATGAGGTCTAGGAGGGATTGAATGTACAGAAGGAGAGTCTTTTGCACATAAGGAAGTAGATGAAAAACGCACAACATATACAATCCACATTTGTCCTGATGACAGATCTTGAAAAGTTCTATTTGTGAGTTCTCTTCAGCCTCAGGAAGGAATGTGCTGTGTAGGAAACTGCATCCCTTTGGGAGCTGAGTTGCAGGTATGGAATGGGGACGTATTGCCCCCTTAAGGGGAACAACAGCCCTGCTTGCTCAACAGTCGGCAGGGAGGTACATCGGTACAGCCCGCCAAAAGTCCTCCTTCTGTCGTGCACTTACTGAACTTGACATAGACTGCATTGGCAAGGGGAGCTGCATGAGTAATTCATGACATGCACTTGCATATTAATGGCACACCTTTTCATAGCGAGCAAACATATGCAAGAGGCGGCTGCAGGTTGTATTAAAAAAAAGAAAGGAAAAAAACAGGAAGAAGGTGGGCGCAGTCAGGTGGAAGAGCAGAAGACAATGGATGACTGTGAGGCAGGAAAAACACTTTAATGGCTGGCAGAGAGAATTCTGAGGGACTGTTGTGCTGCAACTTTTGTAGATTTCACTCAGCAGCAGTAGCTTGTGTGAGTTTGCAAAAGTAATTATGATAATGGACATTAATGGCTTTATAAGTAAGCACTAATGGCGATGGAGATTGAGCATGTACATAGTACAGCACCTGACCTTCGTATTCCTGTGTGGATTCAATCTAACTGAAGCAACTGAGTTAGAGGGTAAAATCTTCATTGTTTGGCACAGGGCATTGTGTTGAGATTCTCCAGCCTGAATCTTTTAAGCTTTGTCTCACATGAATGAAAGCTTGGCTGCAGAGGAAAAAAACACATTGTTTCACCTCCATATTTCCACATGCTCTCATGTGACTGACTCAAGTCTTTTCCCCGTTTAAAAAGATTAGCCTTGCGCCTTATTTATCCCTAGAACTTCCCTTCTCTCCTTCTTTCAATATTTCGTTCCTTCTTAAAAAAAAAAAAGCTTCAGCACTTCTAAAGCAGATTCCTCCCCCTCGTTTTTTCACCTCTCATCTTGCTGTACTCTTGGCTGGGGGTTAAGGGATGAAGGCCTGTCTGATTGGGTGTCTGCACATCAACCTGAATGCCGGGCTTTCTTCTTCCTCCAAATACTTAGATCCTCTATTTTTTTTTATATTTCCCCTTTCTGTAAACATTTTAGACCTCTAATAATTTCCTTCTTGGGTATAATGATTTTTCTTTTTCCCCAATGTGTCCCTCTGCACCTTTTTATCCACCCTGCTCAGTCTTTGTCTTCTGTGTTATACTGACACCTCCATTTATCAACGTCAATCACTGATTTTAAAACTTAATGGGCTAGCGGACATCGATTGCCACTGAATAAAGAAGAAAGCATGATGCAAATTTCAGATCAAGGTCGATAATGGAATAATAAGTGTAAACCACGACCTCTTAATGAATGTGTTAATATTGCCCTCTACCCCTCTAGTTAGGAAAATACGCAGGCCAAGCAAGAGAAGACATTTTGCTGTCAGTGACCTTTTCTTTAACTTGTTAACACTATAGAAACTTGAGCTCTGTTGCCAGTGTCCACAAATGTCATCATAAAGGATGAAAGGAGAGGATAAAAATCAACAATGAGTCAATAACTGAGGTACCGGGACATTACCAGTGCTACTAAATATGCAAATGAAGATTTTAAATGCAGCATGCTGAAATAATTCTTTGTCAATGCAGTTGTTGATGGTGGCAGACAGTCAGAGGATAGAGTAGTCAGAATATATCAAGAGGTCCATGAAAAAGAATTTATAGCAGCATCCAACATTAAACATTACAAGGAAATAGATCTACCTTGCCTTCTCATCTATCCTATATTAACTGGTGCTCTTAGCATTCCCCATTTTGGGTATACAATCATTCTCTTCAGAAAAAGACACAGAAAAGTAATTTCGGACACAGGCTTAGTGAAAAAAAAAAAAAAAACACAGTGAGAGAATTGCAATTTACCTGATACTCGTTCTACTTTTTCCTCCTGAAAACAGAAGCTATTATGGCAGGAAGGCTGTCATGCAGAAAATAAGTGTGACTATGTAATTATACGCATAAGCCCCCTTGCTAAAAACCAAACTGATCCAGCCACAAAAAGGATTCAAGTTTTAGAACTGCTATAGTTACACAGAATTATCTCTGCTGTATAATTTGAATTTTGATATTCTGACAGTGATACATTTTCTGTACCCTGTGTCCTATCACTGAGGGACACGAACACCGCCACATCACATTTGCAATCTGAGCATGCAATGTAACCAGTGTTCATTATGAAAATGCAGTCAAAAGAGGCAGTGGATGAACCATTAGCTGTCAATTTCCTCCTTTCCCATCTTCACATGAAGCCAATGTGCCATTCGATATGAACAACCTGAATCTTGCTTTCTGTTAGAAAAGCTCAGGTTTTCGCTTTTAGAATTCTCAGCGGCGCGGGGCATTCATGCTTCGTCTCACCATTTCAAACAAGGAGAAAAACAAGATTGAATAATGTGAGCCTTTTTCTTTTATCAAAGAAAAGATGATTGAACAGAGTTGAACTTGCCCTCCTTTAAAAATCTTGCTATACATTCACATTACTACACTTATCTACACTTGGCAGTCTCAAAGATTTTCATTTATATAACTGTTATGTCAACTCTATTACTAAATGAAGTGACACAATGATGACTGACCTTATGGCACATTACACTGCAATGTTTATATCTTGGTAGTATGAAGAATTGGGCTACTTTGGTTACTGCTAATGCAATCAAAAAAAAAAATATATTTTTTTTTTTTTGTCGTTGCACTTCCCCATTAGAAAAATAAAAATTTTTTAAACACAAGTGGACATTTATTACGAAGCAGTCACAGGTAGTCTCTAATCAAAAATGCCCCTGCAAAAGAAGACATCAAGAACAGTCATTTCATTGTTCTAAGCAGAGCGCTTTGAGATATTTCAGAGAAAAAGAATAAGCACCCACAGTGTAGTTTTCGGAAGAACTTTAGGCAGTTTAGGGCATCTTGAAATTCTCATCAACGTAACAAAGTGGCAACTCCAGGGTTGAAAGTGACAAGAACTGCGGCTCCTTAAATGGCTACTTGAGGCTGTTTACAGAAGGGAGTAAATTCCATTTTAAAATGACCAATGTTAGCTTTTGATCTCTATATCTAGATTTTGCAACTCACTCATTCAGACACCACTGGCTATTCTGTCTTCTATCTTTAACCTTACCTAATTCAGTCACCTAACTGGACCTCTCGACTGTATTTATCTTCCTGGTGTCTTTTGGAGCATTTTTAAAAAAAAATAAAACAAAAATAAACGCATAATTACTCTATGGATTGCTGTATAGTTAGTTTTACTAACAGAGCATCCATTGAGAGTGTGCTCATTTTTTTTTCTTATAGTAGCACTAGTTTGCTCTCTGTGTTTGTGCAATCCACCCATGCAGTCTATACATCTTAGCTTGTACTCCACCTTATGGTCTAGCTCCAAATAACTTGACTGTGACAACCGAAATGCCAAACTTTGAGGTTTAAAAATGGTGCACAAACCAGTGGGTGATAGCACAGTGGTTATGTCCATCTTGTAAAGCCACAGCCTATGAAAATAACCAACAATAACTTTCACTGTGCACAGCTGTTGGCAGACTCATGTGCTGCACTAAATTGGTTCCTCGTAGAATGATGGAAAAATGAAAGTTACTGGACAACTTCTTTGCTAAAAAGATGGTAATTTGTTTAGCTACACTGTATTTCCTGTTACCACCAGACTCTCAAATGACTTATTATTTGATGTGACCATGACTAACTTGTCAGTTGACTTGTATGTGTCTGGTTTTATTGAACACAGGACTGACCTTGTCATGCTTGGCTTGCCACTTGACTTGCCCTATTTTGCTGAATTGACTCTAGAATTGATATGTCCCTCAATAGCGTTTGACAAATTACAAAAAAACTTGACCCCAAAAATGTAGCTTTCTTTCTGCCCATACTTTTACTAACGGCTTCAGAGACTGTAACAAAGGACCTTCTGGTCACAAGTCTGCTTCTGTTACCAGTATCATCACCACTGGTACAATGGCTGTCATATAATGTGACACTCCAGGTATTACTGCAGGTATGAGTATTGTATGTGTGTGTGTGCATGTGGGTATAGCTACAGCCTTTCCCCTGGGCACACACAGTGGTGTTATAAAAGGCCTGAGTGTTTTGTAGTGACTTTTTTTTTATCTGCCTGTCTAGTGAGAGCAATGAGCGAGAAATTGGTCATCTGGTACTTTTGTAGTTAACCAGCATGAGAGCACGGTTGAGCAGCGTGTTGGTTGACGTTATCTTGTGTAGCTGATCAAAAGGCTTCTCTTATTTTATCTGTGATACATTTTCTGCACAATTTTCCCCCCTGTCAGCCAGTGGTGAGCGGTTTCATCAGCCTTTATGTCTCCAATGCTTTTGCGCTACATGAGTGAGCATCTTTGCTTTTGATTCCTGGCTAACTCAATGACATGTCATTCACTCAATAGGCATTTTTCAGACCAGGCTACACAGGGTATTGTGAGAAAAATGAGACCAGAAAGAAGACACTAAGGGCTTGTGAGTGTGATTGTCTTGCACACAGAGAACCTCTTTTAAGCAGGCAGAGAGTAGGGCAAAAACAGGACAATAAAGAAAGAAGTTACACCACTGAGCCTTGTTTTTTTTAAACAGTCAGAGAAAGAAATAAAAGGAAGGGTAAAGGTTTATGAAAGAGACAGAGGTAGAAAGCAAGTGAGACAGAGATTGCCCCAGCTGGCACAGTCTGCTGGGAGCAGGTTGAGTATTTGGGTCAGCACATTGCATCATCAGCATTTCTCCCAACCTGCCTGCGCAAATGGAGACGGGGCCAACCTGCTCAATGAGCTGCATTATTAAGAGTTTCTGCCTCTGTACTCATGATGTCTGCTGTACAAAGTACATACAAACAGATGCAGATACAAATCCAAACATACTGTACCAATTGCATGTGCACAGAATCTTTGTCAGTCTAATTCTCTAGGATTGTCATGCAAACATGACTGGGAGGCAACAGTGGTTAGCCCTGTTGCCTCCTAGCAACAGATTCTTGGCTCAAACCTGCAGGCTGGCCAGCACCTTTCTGTGTGGAGTTTGTATGTTCTCCCTGTGCCTGCATGGGTTTCCTTTGGGTACTCTAGCTTCCTTCCAAAGACTTGCTTATTTGGTTAAAATTCTAAAATATCCTGTAAAAAAAAAAAACTGTCCTTGTTTTGGGTTTGTATCCTGCCACTTCCTGTTTTAATTTGTATTTTTTGGTTTTCATAATTTACTCTCTGCCTCCTGTGTCTTTTGTTCAGGTTTAGGGTTAGGGCTTTATTGAACAATTGGTTAGGATTAGGGTAAAATCTATTAGGCCCCGCCCTTTACTGAATTGCTACATTAATTGCTTTTTTCATACTGTATTGCAAATCTTTACTATTCTTTGTGAACTGCAGCAGAAACAAAGTAGAGCAGCTTTTATCATATATTTCTCCTTGAAGACTTATTTTACTTTACATTTTCCCTTGATAAAAATTCCAGCCAAACTCTTCTTCATCACTGCTATTGTTCTAACACCAGGATTCTTTTAATTATTATTGACTCCCTGGTTATCAGCCATCTTCTTCCATCATACAGCCATTAACTTCTGCAGCCAATTTAACCTTCATCCTACTAACAGATTTAACTACTAACATGGACTACCGACTGGGGTTCCTGGGGACTCCAGGAATAATTTACCGCAAGAAGCAAATATTAGAAAAATTAGAAAAGCAAACATTATTTCTTCTTAAAGCATGATTAGTTATGTAATTAATGTCGTCTAAAGAAAAAATGATTATTTTTTTGCAATGTTACAACTAATATATTAATTAATAATTTACCATCCTTTTACTCTTACTCACTTAAGTTTCAGTAATTAAAAGTGCACATTATTTGTGTTGTTTTTATATGATGAAATCAGTCGGGGTCATTTTGACCCCAGTATAAAATAACTGAAATAAACACCCAACCAGCAAGTCCAGAGACATAAGCTCTCCAGCACGTCCTGGATCTGTCCCAGGGCCTTCATTCCAACACCTCACCTAGGGGCTATCCAGGAGGCATCCTGGTCAAATATCTGAACTGACTGGGTCTTTCTAAAGCTGAGCATAGACATCCTTCAGAAGAAACTAATTTCTGCTGCTTGCATTTGTTATATTATTCTTTCAGTCACTACCCAGAGCTCGTGACCATAGGTGAGGGTAGGAACATAGATCAGCCAGTAAATCGACAGCTTTGCTTGTATGCTCAGCTCTCTCTTCACCACAAAACCATAAAAGACTGGTACAGCATCCACTGCCAAGACCACACAAATCTGTCTGTCAGTCTTCCACTCTTCTCTCCTCACTCATCAACAAGACCCTGAGATACTTAAACTCCTCCACTTGGGGCAGCAACTCATTCCAGACCTAGAGTGGGCCCTCCACCCTATTCCAGCTGAGAATCATGGCCTCACACTTGGAGGTGCTAATCCCAGCCGCTTCACACTCAGCTGCAAACTGCCCCGGTTCAAGCTGGAAGTCATGGCTGAAGCCAACAGAACTACATCATCTGCAAAAAGTAGAGATGAGATCCTGATACCATCTCATTGCTGGCCACGTTATTGACTTATTGTCAGCAATGCAAACCTAACTCTCACTATGGTTGTACAGGGACCAGAAACAACTAAAACTAAACACACACTACATGGAGGTATCGCACACTGTGCTCCGTGCATGCCGGAATGTGACAGGAGGAACAGTTTCTATCTTCCAGTTTGTGTTTTGGAAGCAAAGGTAACACCTATTTACAGCAGATTTTCTAGCTGAGCACTGAACAGTCAGCAGGTGACGTTTTCCTCACTCCCAAGAGGGTCATTTCTGCTCTGATTGGGACTTACAATGTGGCAATATCAGCTTTCCTTGTAACATGATCAGGGCATGCCCCAGCAGTCTCAGGTAGATCTGGCGACATGCCCAGTGCTCTGATAACTTCCAGTCTGGGAAGTTCCCCATCCAGGTCATGAAGGCAGTGATGGCATCTGAGTTTTTCTTTTTTAAAAAGGCTAATAGAATGCCCCTACCTCCCTTCACACTGTGTGATACTTTAATTTAGGACCCATGGCAAACATTAACTAGTTAAACAGTTGCCTTTATAAAAACTGCATAGGTGGAAATGGGAGCATTAGACAGGGGTCCCCTGAGACCCAAAAACATTTGCATTTTTTAAAAAGCTCTAATAACAACTGAAATAGAAAACAATGATTTGAAATCATTAGGAACAAACTAATTGACAAAGTTTTTTAAAAAAAGCTGTAATGAAAAAAAAACCCACCTATGAGATAAGAGAAAAATATGCCAACTGGGGTCTGCACGTACCCCAGTTGATAGGAGAAACCTGTCTTGCTTATGCAGCAACTTTATGAACAGATACGCTGGTTGTCTGGTAAGCTCACTTCTCTATAACTCTGCACACCTAGATGTTCTTTTTTTCCCGATTTTCAAACTTGCAGTCTTTACTGGCAACTAACAATTATCAGATTTCTCTGAATTTATCAGCTTCCTCTGGAGCCACAAATGGTTGCCTTTTTCACATATTCAGTAATACTAAGCAGGACTTATAAACTGTAGACTTTAGTTGCCTTTCACTGAAGTAACTGTCAATATTTTCAGGAATGGTCCCTTAATCAGCACTTTCAGTCTTTCTGTTTCCATTTTGGATGCACTGGACTCATAACATGGCAATAAATTTGCAACAGCCTCTGCATTGATGTCAACTCCAACAACGGAGTGAGCTGAAATGATAAAAAGTGTGTCTCTACAAGATAAATTGATCCCAGATTCGGGAGAATCTTAAGCTCTCTATGGCAAATGTCCCATTGTTAAAGTTGCTGTTACAGACACTAGCAGTCTGCTGATATTTGACTTGTTTCTGATAGGTCAGTGATTTTGAAAAATAGTACTTGGCAAACCGTGCCCAGCAATCAGGGCTGCTTAGAATTGCTCTGTAGTGGGTAATTTTTCCCACAAAAAGAGTCCTAAAAAGAGGTCCTACAGGACAGCACCTGAGGTTGGACCACACACAAAGTGGCAGACTGTTTTTAGGGGTAGTTCCTGCAAAGCACAGTGAGTTTTAATTATGATGCAGTTCAAAAAAAGCAATATTAACTGTGTCTGACTTCTTCCTTTTTTTTTTGTATTATGTAGGCAGCAATTGGTTATTGTTCAATGTGCAATAAGCACATAGTTATCAGCCTTAACTTAATATAGATTTACACACAGTTAGCTAGTTTCCTGCCAATTTGCACTCTGTCTTTGGCCATGTGTCCATCTTTTTGTTTGTTTAAGTAGTTAAAAATGTTAACCCTCTTTTAGATGGTAAAAGCTGATATAATCAGACTATTTTTCTTTTTGTGCATTCAGCTTAAAAACTTTTTTTTCTACTTTTACTGCATATAATATTTCCATTGAGGTAAACTGAAAATAATAGAAAATAGAACAGGTACAGAGCCCAAAACAAATTTCAGCTTGCTCTTTAGAGTCAAGCCCCGACTATTTTTAACTGCATACTGTATTGATGATTTTGCAGGGCTGAGTGTAATGCCTGCATTTTAATTGCATATTTGTGGCATCAGGGAATAAATGCAATTAACTCAATGTGGGTGGACTTCAATCACAAAGATGCACTGTAGTGAGAAAAAGGTTGTTAGAAGGTAATTATGACTTTGTGATTATTCATTATGCTGCATGCAGCATGTGCATGTGCATGTGTGTGTGTGTGTGTGTGTGTGTATTTATGAGGATGTCTTGATAGCTGAGTATGTACAGTAAGCAGGTTTTCTATTTCATTATCAGAGAGGACTTGAGCTGAAAGGTGCATGTTTTGCTGTTAACAAGGTTGTTTATTTATTTATTTTTAATTTTTACTTTGGTGATTACAACAACACTTTCTCCCAACAGAAGGGAATGGAAACTTTAGTACATTAATTGAATTTTTATCAGTGCAGAAAAGATCTAATAGCATAAAGTGTTTTTCTTTCATTAGCTCGATTTGAATTCTAAAAATGGTCATTAGAGTTTCCTTTATTCAGGCTGTGTCTGCTTTTACATGACTTCTTACCACTTGTTTTACCTCCTTTTTTGTTTGTGCTCAATTTCCTATCATTGCAAAATATTAAAAAAAGGATGTTTTAATGAATAGTGCCCTTATTTAAACATTATTACTCAACATGTTGACTGTTAAAGAAGAAGAAGAGGTGACATGACTCCTAATTATGAAATCCTTCACTGTCCTTTATCAAAGATTTGAACCTGTGATCCCACTGATCAGACAGGAGGTACCTCTTCACTGTTTACACATGGCTCAACCTTATAACTCTCCATCATGCATCCACAACTGCACAAATTCCCCTTTCCCCACCTTCCTACTCCAAACGAGGGAGCCCCATTTGGATCTGGGGCTGGAGTGGATCCATCACCCTTTCCGTGTAGGATGAGGAATGAGATGCCGTGCATCACACTAATAGTCTCAGCCATCAGGGGTGGGATGAACTAGGTCTCCCCCCACTGCCCAGGCTAAGTGCTCAGGGAGGTGATGGAGAACCGTTCTGTGCAAATGCTTGACATGGTTAATGCTCTGCACCATATCACAGACCGGTGATCAGTCTCCACCTGGCTGACAGACAGAGATGTTGAAGAGTTATCCTATCAAATCGGAGGCAATTACACTCTCACCTTCACTGACATCTTTTCAAGACGTTTTACCGCAGAAAATAGGTTGCGTCATTTAGGTGTAATACCTAAAGTTTTACTAACAATTAAAGACTTAATATTAAGGAGAAGTTTTAAATTCTTTTTGATTCTTAGTACAATTGGCCACCTAGAATTATTTTCCCTTCATGCAAATCTAATTGTGCTGCAACCAAGAATGTTTTTCAGTCCATATAATGACTGGGAAAAAAAGAAAGAAAAAAATGTGGAAAATGTTTGTTACAATTTTCCACAGCTTTATCTGATATGTTGAAATTAAAATTATGTACCCAACCAAAATATGCCAAAATATTCTCATAATGAGGAAACTGGACAAGTGGAAGACAAAAGAATAAAATAGAAAACAAATGGGAAACAATCCAGCAAAGACCTGACACAGGACCTGAGAGATGCATCTGGACCTTCAGTTGACCTTCAGCTGTTCACTGAAGCCTCATCAGAAATGGTCTCAGTGGAAGGGTGGCTGTCAAGAAGCCATTCTTCAGGAAGAGAAACATGGAGAAAAGGCTGAGGTATGCCAAATTACACAAGAACTGGACTGAAAATCAGTGGCAACAGGTCTTGGTTCAAATTCTCATCAATATATATGGAGGAGGTAAGGAGAGAAGTACAACAGTGAGTATCTACTGTACAGCCATCTGTCATCTGAGGCTCTGTCATGGTTTGGTGCTGCATTTCAGCCAGTGGTGTTTGGGATCTTGTCAAAATTGATGGAATTATGAATGCAGAAAAGTACCATCAGATTTTGATCCACCATCTAATACCATCCAGAAAAACATTTTTCAGCATGATAGTGATCCCAAACACACTGCCAATGCAGTAAATGTCATGGTTCTGGGTCTTCGACCCAGCGTTTTGGGTTTGATATTTTAGTTCTATTTATTATAGTATGTTTGTGCTTAGTTTGTTCTTTGTTCTGGTCATTTTGAGTTTTATATTCTAGCTTATTTCTCCTTATGATTTTATTCTCGGTTTTTGTTCTGTCTCCTTTTTGAATTTGTTGTTATAGATAATTGTTTACAGTTAATTCCCTGAGTTTCAGTTTTTCTGCCTTCCTGTGTCTGTTAAGTCTCCATTTCTGTGTTACTGTTGTCATCCTGTGTCTTTTCCCTGCTGTTTGTGATTTTTGGACTTTGTTTTCTGCTGCTTGTTGGACTACCTATGTCGCCTTAGTAAAGGTTTGTTTTTTGTTCTTTAAATTCTGTGCCTCAAGTCTGCATTTTGGGTCATCACTCCACACAACATGATAGTAAAAGCATACCTGGATAGAAAAACACACAATTGGACAATATCAGTTATATATTGGCCTCCCCAGAGCCCAGACCTCAACTTATTTTGATGCAGTGTGGGACCATCTTGACAGAGAACAGAACAAAAGGCAGCCAACATCCAAAGAAGAGCTTTGAATGTCCTTCAAGAAGCCTGGTGAACTATTCCTGAAGACTTCTTAAAGAAATTACAAGAAAGCTGCCTAAGAGAGTTCAGGCTGTGGTGAAGAATAAAGGTGGTCATACCAAATATTGACTTTCAAGTTGTCTTGTTAGAATTGTATAAACTCTGTTTTTGCCTTATATACTGTATTTCCATGTATGTTTGCACATGCTTCAATAAATATGGATCACTTCAGATTCCTAGGATCCACCTTTTCACGGAATTTGAAGTGGTCCTCACATATAGACCTCATCTGTCCAGAAGAAGGCCCAGCAGAGGTTGTAGTTCATGTGGCAACTCATGTAGTTCAACCTGCCACAGGAACTGCTGGTCATCTTCCACACTGCCATCATCCAGTCTGTCCTGTGCACATCAATCGCTGTCTGGTTCGCCTCAGCCACGAAGCAGGACAGGGCCAGACTGCAACGGACAATCAGGTCTGCAGAGAGGATCATCGGTGCTGATCTTCCCTCCATCCAGGACCTGTACAGGTCCAGGGTTAGGAAATGGTCAGAAAACATCTTTGCAGACCCCTCACATCCTGG
>VUQS01013986.1:2924-13126 GCA_015108495.1 Heterochromis multidens
TCGGCCCCCCCCCCCAAAAAAAAAAAAAAAAAAAAAGAGAGAGAGAGAGAGAGAGAGAGAGAAAATAAAAATCACTCACTGTGTCAGGAGGGGTGAGGATGAAGTGTTGGGCTGAGCTGGGGTGGGGGTTAAGGGGAGTGGGTGATGGTGGGTACCAGACTGGGGCACCTCGGGGGACTTTTGGGGAGGAAGAGCCATGCACCATGTCTCCTGCTACCAACCGTTGTTCCCTCATTTGATTGTGAAGCCATGAATAATGCATGGCAGATGGGACTGAAGGAGGGGGAAGGATGGAGGGATGGGAAGGGGGACCTCAACCTTAAAGGGGCCCTGCCACAGTGGGAGTCATTACCGATGAACAACCACACTGATGAGCCATGGAGATAGAGAGAGCTAGTAGAGAGATCGAGAAAGAGAGAGAGATGGGGGATGACTGTAGGAGAAAAACAAACAAGAGATAAAAAAAAAGAATGAAGGATGCCCATAAAATCAGGCTTCTCAAATGTTTCAAGCATGCCGCTTATTGACTGTGTTTTTCCCTCCTCTGTTTTCATCACTGTAGATGTTCTGTTGTTGTTTTCATCTGTACATTCATCTATCCATAATTAAACTCTGGAAAATACTCGTTTTTCTGTTTGTTTGTATTTGTTGTGGTGGTTCTTGGTAATAAGTTTTATCTGTACACAGGCCTGTGGTGAGTAGAAGTACATGTACAGTAGAAACTTTAAATAATTAAGTCCCACTAATAAGATGAAAGTCTAAGGCAGACCATCCACTACATAGGGCTGATTCATGATTGATTAGAAAGCTTTACAAATTTGATGAATTCTTTTATAAAGAATATAACACTAGCCAGCAATGGGCACATATGGCACAATCTTTTACCCCCAGGACACAATTTCTAACCATACAAGTGTTTATTGCATGCAGGTTTTTATTGAAATAACAGTTTCATGTGTACCAGCAGTGGGTCAGTGATGTGGGCGTAACATATGTGGGTTTCCATAAGACAGTGAAGTCAAAGTTCATCATCTTCACAACTTTATGGAGTTTTAAGGTTCACTTTGTTTACAGCAATGGGTGGCTTTTCCATCCAGCTCCTTCCAGCTCCAGCGCTGCTTCTTATTTTACTGTTCCCTGCAAATCTAATGAACCAGATAGTATGTGTACAACAACTTTTAACAATGTGTAACTGACTTACTAACTACTGCTTCAAGTCTCTGTAAAGGAAATTCAGAGTTTTGTTTCTAAGCACATTTAACGTATGAGACTGTAAACTCAGTCGTACTGATTTGTAGAGTTTAAACTGTTATTCATTTTTTTGGTGGGTCAGAATCACAGTTCAGTGAAGGAATAGTGCCCATAGTATAACCTCTCCTCTTGCACTAGAACGTTATGCAAACTTGAGCACATTACAACAGGTACTGCAGCCTCAGTTTTCCAGGTAGTTCAACAAATAACAGCTCAGTCTCCTTATTTAAAAATCTCCACCACTATTGCCCGTGAGTGACTATTTTACACAATAAAGTTTTACAGACTTTCACAGGATTCCCTGTAATCTACTCTTACTTGTGAATGGAGCCAAACTGACTATCTCCATCCCTGGCCTTCATTCTCCCATGCTGCTGGCATCTTGTACACCATCGTCTGGAGTGCATACCCACTAATGAGTGTAAAATGACTTATGTGCTTAAATACAGTGGATAACATAGTCCACAACTACTCTCTTATATGTGTGAGTATACCTATGAAAAGGAGTTATTACCTGCTTGCTAAGTGATGACGTAACAACTCTATTTCCTGGTCCAAGTGCCTCTTGTGTTGGATGAGTGCCTCATTTTTTAATATGCCAGAGTGCTTTGTCATGTAACTATAGCAAGGCAGATTGATTTTACTATGAATTTATCAATAATGATGATGCATTAATGGTAAAACAAGCTAAATATCACCTTGATTGGCAAGTTAGGTTACTCTGACCATCATCAATCCCAGTGGCACAACCTTATTTGGGACACTGTGTAAAATGTTGATAAAAATGTTGATAAAAACACAATTTAATGATTTGCAAATCATTTGAAGCCTATTTTTAATAGACAACAGTCCAAAAACCACATATCAAGTATTAAAACTAACTTATTTGTTATGTAATTTGTTGTATATGAAAAATATAAGTTTTATGAAGCAAACACAATTCAAGAAGTTTGGGGCTGGGTCAACAAAAGTCTGCCAACATTTGAGAATGCTAAAAGAAACACACAAAACACACCAAAGAAGCTGATTCTTAGCCAGGGTTTCATGAGTCTGTGAAAGAACATCTAGACAAATAGTTCAAATATTTAAGGAAAACATTTCTCAACATAAAATTACAAGGAATCTATTGATTTCCTCTTCTGAACTACATAAATTTGTTTAAAGATTCAGATCTGGGAATATCTTGTTCCTTACAAGGCTGAAAACCAATATTAAATGGCAGCGATCACTGGGCCTTCAGTCAGCACTGGATTAAAAATAGAAACTATTCTATTCTGTTCTAAATTATTGCATTGACTACAGGAACACTTTTGAAAACCAGTGTTGGTGAACAAAGTTCAATCATTGCATCATCAATTTCAAGCTAAAACCAAAAAAAAATAAATAAAAGCAGATGCATAAACAACATCCATAAACACTGCCACCTTCTTTGACCCTAATCCATTTACAGTTGACTGAAGTGAAATGGAATACCATCCTGTGGTCTGACAAATACAGTACTTACAATACTTTTTTAGCCTGCGTTCTGCATGCTAAAGAGTGAGGTACCATCCGGTTTGTTATCAGCACATAGTTCAAAAGCCAGGATACAGAAAAAGAAAGTTTCCACAACAAACTATGCAGTCAATTAGTCAATAACTTGTAGAACCACCTTTAGCAACAATAACTTTAGGTAATTGTTTTCTTTGTGACTTTCTCTATCAGTCTCTCACATTTTGGCCCACATTTTGAATTTTGGCCCACTCCTCTTTCCAACGTTGCTTCACTTCATTGAGAAGTGCTGCTGTGCCTGTGATCATTGTCCTGTTGCATGACCCAATTTAGTCCTAGCTTTAGCTGTCAGACACATTTGACTATAGAATACTTTGGTATACAGAGGAGTTCATGCTCAACTCAGTGATTGCAAGGTGCCCAGGTCCTGGGACTGCAAAACAAGCCCAAATCATCACCCCTCCACCCTTCCAGAAGTCTTGTGGTTTGTTCTGATGCAACATTGCAAACAAAACGTTTTTTAGAGAGAAGAGGCTTTCTCCTGGCAACCCTTCCAAACAAGCCACATTTGTTCAGGAACTTTAACATGTACCATCCAAACGGGGGTCTATAGAGTCTGAAATGTAGCTTGTGGGTCTTTTGCAATTTCTCTGAGCAGTAAATGCTCTAGCATTGAAGTGAATTTGCTTGGATATCCATTCCTGAGAAGATGGCCATCTATAGATGAAGAAGGTGGCATTGTGTTAACACATACCTAAATCCTCTAGACCGGCAAACTGCCAACACTTCTGCTTTTGTAGAGGTGGTCATACTTGATGATGATTAATTATCAAGTGTATTTGTTTAGCAGCACCTGGCTGCGACTTACTCTCTTAATTCTTATGGAAGCAGTAAGCGTGTATTTAGTTTTTCACAGGAATGCAAAGAGTCCTGTGAAAATTTTCTTTTTCACATAACTGTATGTGATGGGGGAGCATTAAGAGACATGGCATGGGTAATTTGCACATCTGTGAAGACTCCATTAGTGTTGAATGATATCTACTGGGCTTGGAGTAACATATGCTGAAATGCAGAGGGCATCTTTGTCAGGAAAAGACTTGCTTATTTCAGCAAGACAATGACATACCACATTCTTCATGTTTTTTAAAAGCAAGGTTTTGTAGTTAGTTAGTTAGTTTGTAGCCTGGACACTAGAGTGATCTGCCTGCACTCCTGTCACCTATTGAAAACATATGAAGCATTCTAAAAAAGAGAGAGGACACAAAAAGGAAGACAAACTGTTGAGCATCAAGCAAGAATGGAAAAACATTTGGCTTTCAAAATGAGAGCACACTAAACCCTTACTTCCCAAACATGAGGTGATGCAACACAGTGGGAAGTGTCTGGGATCAAATTCAAAATGATAATACATATATATTTTTCAAGAAACAATAAACATGATCAATCTCTTTGTGCTGCTTTCAATGAAATACTGGCTTTAAAAATCACCACATTCTATTTGTATTTAAATTTAATCAGTATCTCAGCTTTTTGGAAACAACAATTTAGTAGGAGAATCAACAAAGAACAACCACAAATAACCAATCTCTAAAAAGAAGTTATTAATTCATTAAATCTTTGGAGTCAAAATGTACAGTTTTGTTTTTGTTGCTTTTTGACTATTTTCTATCACTGTAAATTAAAATTTTGGGAACTCTGAAGTACCTAAAAGCAGTATGACACCATAGACTAAAAACTCAAAACTAACTGATAAATCAAACATATTAAATAGTAAGCATATTATTAGAATATTTTAACACATAATGAATTATTTAAAGTTAAAAGAGTAACTGATACACACATGTACAATAAAGTGTGCTCACATTGGACAATACCAAAAACTCCCCCCACCAAAAAAAGAGAAACTCATACTTGCAAATCCATAGAAACACAATTTCTTTCCACATATGCAAGTTGGTGGAACAGGAGGTGGGTGGGAGAGGGAAATGAGCAAAGCCATCCAGCAGTATTGCTGCTTCTAGCAATGTGTGTATGAGTGTGTCAGGGTAGGTGTGTATGTTATCTTATGTGTGTTTGAGAGCCGTTCCTGCGGCAGCAGCTAAGGCGCTGTAGCAGCACTAGGTGTTATCACTCATTCTGATTCCGTATTACAGCATGACGGATGGGCCCCCGCGGGCCGGCGAGCGTCGCCACACGCTTATTACCGCAGCTCTTAAGTGGGAGTTGATTTAGCTTAAATAGGTTGTTTCATAAGGAGAAGACACCGGCGCTGTCACCACTGCTCTGCTCCTCGCTACAGCAAACCACCACTCTAATTGAATAATGCCTTCTTTACATACCTATTAGGGTGCTTAGGTACAGAGTGTGCCCCAATAATTGCTTATACAACCTGGCTAATTTGGCCTTCACCCTCTGCGTGCACAAACACACACACACAGGCACAGACAACCCTCGTCTCCCTAATGTGCAATATTCATGTCTCTAATATCCATGGTATGTGCATGCTCTGTACTAATTTTAAAGTATTGAGTGAAGATCATTACTATTGCTCCAGTGAATTAGAAACAACAAAACAAATAGTCCTATATTTGAAAAATAAATCCAGGACTTGATACTGCATATCTAATTTGATATTTCTTTAACCTGAATCCAATGGAATCACTGGATTCTGAAAGCTATAAAAGTGCAAATAGACCTACAGTCTAAAGGATTAGTGTTTCATTTGCATATCACAGGGAGATATTTGAGCATGCATGTTCCAATAATGCAAGTGCCATGGTGTTTAAGCGTGGAGGTGGTTACGATGGGAGGAGGCTTGGATAAAAGCACTTCGATTAACTAAATGTTGATCCATTTCCCTGTCTCCCTTGGCTTTGAGAGATTATTGCTGATGCAACAGTGCGATGGCATGTGAATTGTGCACCACTGTGCAGTGGAACCTGTGCCAACTCTCTGTAAGTGAACAAGGCACCATGGATTCTTGCCAGCAACAACATACTCCCAGGGAAGCTGGAGTTGGCCGTCAATCATGAGCCCTCAAATGGAAATGCACCCTATTCTCGCTAGCCCACCACTTCACTCAGTTTGTCAGACAGACATAAATTCATACACGTGCAAACAAACAAATACACACATACAGTGGCACTGAAAGCGAAGGGGAAAAGAAATAGGTGACTTTAAGGGGAAAGTTTGATAAGAACGTCTTGATTAATCCAGCAGCTGCACAAAATTTAACTGAGATTTCAGGACATCATGAACAGCATGGGAATTTCACCAGCTCAGTTGCCTTGGGTCAGAAATGCTCAGGTTAGAATAAAATTTTACTCACTGGACAGAATTCAAAATAGATTTGGTAAATGCTAGACCTGCTATACAAGCACCAACCCCCCCTTACTAAGTCCTAGTATTTTTATATTAATTAAAATTATATTCAGAATTAAAAGTGGACTTTATCTTTACTTTAGCTGAGATGTCCTTGTCCTCCTTATACAAATTTCCTCTCTGGCTGTGTATAACACCCAGTTTATTATTCTAAAAGTGCAGAATGACTAGCTACTATTCAGTGTCTACAGAACCCTCTGAGGGCTTTTTTATTTTAGTCGCATGCAATGAGTTTTGAGCTCCCTTGCAATAGCCAACATTTTGCATTCCTCCACACCAAACAGCTACTCTATTGGTGTACTCCAGTTATATTACACTTGCAGTTTAGCTAAACATTCTGTCAATACTACATAAAGGTGAGATAGTAGGACATGATGTAGACTATGATGCATTTATGGCGTGTTCCTCCTTTCAAAACACCAAGTTACAGCCATACTATACAGACTAGTTGTGAGCACAACAGGACTATAGATGGCCAAAATAATAAGCTACCCTATGAGTGAAATAGGCATTAATTTCAGCAGGCATGTTTTTTTTTTTAATTGCATAACTGTTTTCGTACAAACTTTCCCTCACCAACGTGCCATATATCCTTCCAAGATTTGCTCAACAAACTTAAAATTTACCCACTTTTGAGACTTCTGTGCTCTGTACTGATTTTATTACCATTAGCCAAGAAAACACTGTTGAGCCATGTGGGGTTTCAAACCACACTGCTTGTATCAGATATAACCCCTATTCCAAAAAAGTTGGGACTATGTCTAAAATGTAAAAAAAAACAAAATGGAATGATTTGCAAATCTCATAAACCCATATTTTATTAAACAACAGAACATAGAAAGCATGCCAACTGAGACTTATAGAAATATTTTACTATTTCATGAAAAATATTTGCTAATTTTGAATTTGATGGCAGCAACATGTCTCAAAAAAGTTGGGATGGTGGCAATAAAAGGCTAGAAAAGTAAGTGGTACTAAAAAAGAACGACCTGGAGGAACATTTTGCAACTAATTAGATTAATTTGCAACAGGTCAGTAATGTGATTGGGTATAAAATCATCAAAATCATCATCTTAGAGAGGCAGAGTTTGCAACCATCTGTCACGACCGGTTGGGGGTGAGGGGAGGGAGACAGGACAGAAAGAATAAAGACGTGAAGGACCATTCGATTTGTTATCAGTGCTCAGTTCAAAAGCCTGCATCTCTATGGTGCCTATGGAATTGGTAGCTTTTCACATCTGAAAAGGCACCATCAGTGCTGTAAGGTATATACAGGTTTTAGAGCAACATATGATCCCATCCAGACAACTTCTCTTTCAGGGATGGCTTTGCATATTTCAGCAAGACAATGCTAAACCACACATTGCATCTATTCCAGCAGCATGGCTTCATAGTACAAGAGTCCGGGTGCTGAACTGGCCAGCCTGCAGTCCAGACCTTTTACCAACTGAAAACATTTGATACATCATGAAATGAAAAATATAACAAAGACGACACAGAACTGTTGAGCAGCTAAAATCCTTTATCAGACAAGAATGGACCAACATTCCTCTCCCAAAAGTCCAACAACTGGTCTCCTCAGTTCCCAGACGTTTACGGGCTGTTGTTAAAAGAAGAGGGGATGCTACACAGTGGTAAACATGATCCTGTCCCAAATGTTGAGATGTGTCGCTGCCATCAAATTCAAAATGAGCCGATACCTTTATTAAAATGTTACTTTTTCTCAGTTTAAACATTTGATATGTTTTCTGTGTTCTGTGGTCAATAAAATATGGGTTTATGAGATTTGCAAATCATTGCATTCTGTTTTTATTTTTAACATTGTCCCAATTTTTTGAAATTTCAGATTGTAATAAATAGCCTACCAATAGGGCTTAAGGAAAAAAGTAAGTTCAATACAGCACTCATCCAGCCCAACCATGCCTATTTACCGCACATACACAAAATTCTTGCATATAGTTATTACCTTATTAGTTTTATAATCATAAGCCACAATCACACTGACAGCTATTGTATGTCATCCTATGGACGTCATCATAATGACACCAACATTCAGCCTCTATCAGAGTAGAGAGTTAGATTAACTAGTTCTGCTATCCAGCTTATTAGAAGACACAGCTGAGGATACACTGGTACTTTTGTGATCACAAAGAAAAGCAGTCGACTCCATACATACATACATAATACCAAATCATATTAAAGCTCATCCTTCCTCTGTGGATAAGCAGGGAATGCAAAAGGTATGAGGTGCTAGTATCAAAGACCAACAGGAGAGACAGAATTTACTCCACCTGGTTTTACTGTCTTGGAAAAAACAGTTTTTATTACAAAGTAATATAAACTTACCATTAAATGTTAGTAATAATTACTCATTCAGTCTCAATCTACTTAACATAGTCACTCATACAAATTTCTTACATGCACACGCGCGCACGCACGCGCACACACACCTTAAACCCCCTCCCTAATCAAACACAAGAAAATCTACTCAAATACACATGGGAACAATCACGCACAAACATTTACAAAGTGTACATTTGTATAGTCTGTACACATGTGCCCACACATGCTCACAACCCTGTGGGTGCTTTGGTGTGCCAACTCGCTCTCTTTCCCATGCGTGTTGGCTGTGCCCTCTGGTTGGCGGTGATTGATGATGGCCATGGTGAGGCAGATCATTTGGATGGCCCCATCTACACAGGACGTAAATCAAATCAGCTTTGCTAATGATTCTCAGGCGCTCATCTGGCAGCCATGGCTAGAACCCTATCGCATTTTGCACAGAGGGACAAAAGAAACATCAATAAGTCCCAGAACGGTTTTATTTGACCACTCGTTCCAGAAATTGATGTCCAATTCCTCAAAGATTTCCTTGTGAAAGAGAGGTCCCCTCTGTCTAGGAACAATCATCACAAGTCATGCATGTGTGGTGTGTGGACATGTGTGAGAAAATCTGTGTGTATACGTGCATTTAGATATGACGTAAAGTGATGTCATGAAGCTGAATAGGGAGAAGATTGCTTGACTTGGATATCCAATATCAACTCTACCAAGGTGACAAACTTAAATGTGACACAGCAATCAAACAGGTATCACTGGAGAAGAGAAAGAAAAATCCAGAATGAAAACTTTAGCCTCCAGACAACTCATACAGTCTCTGAATCAGTCAGTGGATCCAATCCTGTTGCTAGCTGTGATGTGATGGATAACCCTGGCAGGCGAGAGGACCTCAGCCCTCAGGCCTCTATGGGTGACCCATTACAACTTTTCATTAAAGCGTCTGTCTGATGCACCGCCTTGATTTGTCCATAATTTATGATGCCATTACAAGCTAATTAGTGCCAGGATCCCTCTGCCCCACTCAGCACGCCAGGCCCTTGGCAGTTAAGAGGGCACAAACTGCTGGCATTGGTTTCCCAAGTACTAGCAAAGGCTACTCTCTACAGTCAGTTCATTTTGTTCAATGCAAAACATTTTCACATCAGACATTGATAATAAACAAGTAGCTTCTTTGCAAAATAATATTTTAATTCATGCATAAAAAGCATGAAAGTTATTTTCAATCATATCAGGTGTAAAGCAAAAATCTGTTCTAAAGTGCTTTCAGTCTATTTTGGTGTTTGCAACTCCCTGTCATCACTTCACAGCCAAACTGAGTTACAAGAATGACCTTGCCCTTGAATCTGGTTTTGGTTTCTGTAGGCTTTGATCTCTGGTAGCTATCACTGCCAATGCTCACTCTCAGTTGATCCTAAAGCAAACCACAGCCTCTGCTGCTGCAGTCTTAGCAATCATCACTGCGTGTGCAACACAGGATTTCTCACAGTCTGAATTGCTGCTAAGTGATACACAGAACCAAATTATTTTGGTAAATGTTATACAGATGAGTCATTTTTAACTATACTTAAAAAACTAAATTTAACTTTGGATTTTTTTGTCTTTACAGTTATTTGACCTTAGGTGGAGAGGATGCGTAAACTTCAAAATGTGGATCATCTGCATACAGAACAAATGTTTAACAGCAGCCTAACAGAGCAGACAGTGACTGTCCTCAGCAGCTTGTCTAAGGATTGGGGGGG
>VUQS01013986.1:29036-44226 GCA_015108495.1 Heterochromis multidens
GTGTGTGCGTGTCAGCATTCAGCACCTCAGTGGAGACAGGGTTTATTGGGGTAATGCATTTATCACTGCAGCAAGCCAGGGCCTCACCTCTTTCTTTGAGCCAGTGAGTAATGAAAATAGGATCACTTCTGACAACACTCTGCAACACACACTCGGACTCACACAGATGCACGCTCGACACACACACAAAAACACATATTCGTGCTTGTTCCTCCAAAATGCTTGCATTTAAATAACAACACCGATGCAACATGAACCTCCAAAAGGACCCAGGAGATGCTTATGCTCATAAACTCAATGATGCTCTCCAGCTCCCCAAACCAGTTCTTCTGTCACAAAAAGTGGCTTCTAATGTTTTTATAATAATTACATGTAATTACTACGTCTTATTCTTTCTTTTAGAGAAAGTAGTTAATTAATCCATTACTCTAAGCAACAATTAACAGTGTTTATTTAATAACACAAAAATGAGAAGCAATCCATGGGATATTTGTTCTGAAATACACCTAATTTACATTATCTTGGGTTTAACATTGATTGCGTTGATAATTACACACATTTTTTGAAGAGCAAAATTAAAAAATGATCTATCAAAACAGTTATCTGGCCTAAAACTTGGATTAGAAAAGTGCTAAACACTTCTGTTTAAGTGATATCACCATCTCCCAGCAAGGCTTGAAGCATCTAAAACCATATTCACATTGTAATTGAAAAAAAAGAGCAAAAGAAATTTTGCTCAGTATAGGACTGATATGAGGAGGCTGTTATCATAGTAATTAACTATAGGCTTCAGCGTTATTAGCCCCATATCACAAACTTTGCATTAGTTGAACAAACATGTAGAGGTGCCACTGCAATTTCAAAATAGCACAGTTTGGACACTAACAACATGACAAACTTTTATTAATTTCCTGATAAATTACTTAAAAAAGCAATTTAAATAATGACTGAAATTCACTAAGTGTACCAAAATGGTGGGCACCTAATCTTGCTCAAAATCCTCACTCAAAAACTTAGGTCTACAGACATGACATTATGACAGTTTGGGAGTTTAGCGGGATTCTGAGACCTGTCACCATGCATGCTTAGACTGAAATTCATAAATATCCCAAGACCATCAGGAAATGATGGTCTATGGATGTGACAAGTCTGTTAGGAAATCTGGAGTCCTGAGCAGTCGTTAAGCTCCCACTGATAAAATTATGGGGATGAAGGTATAATCTCCACTTATCTGAAAACGAGAAACATCCTGCAAAAATGGACAAAACAAAATTAGAAAAATATAGACTATATAAAGGAGTTAATTGTGTCCATTTTACCTTGCGGCCAGGTATGATGTATATCTCCGTGATTTGTGTCTAAACGCCAAGTTTCTGAATGTCTTAAAAATGAAAGAGTACATAATATTGAAAGAAAAGTGTTACATTTTTTATTACCTGACTTATGGCAACTGTAAAACTATATTATGTGTAGCACTGTATTATGAGCACCTTTGCCCTGAAACTGTTATTTTGGTACCCTAAGTGAATTTCAGTCCATGATAATATATGCAACTGATAAATTCTGTTAAACGATCGCAACCACCAGTAATGACAGTACTGAGCTAAGCCTCAAATTCAAACATTGTTTTGCACAGTAAGAAATATACTACTGCATGTAATTTCTATTACATTATGAACTTGGAAGACAACTTAACTTTCTTCCAAATTCATTTTGCTGCATTTTATGACCGCTGGACTCACTTGCCACAGTACTAAACTAGCATCTTTTATCATGTGGAATCGAAAGGTAACATGTCTGACTATTTCAGTCGTGGTTTCCTAGGGAGAAAGAAATCAGGTAAGGATCAAGTGTTAATGGCCAGGGGTGCCTGTCTAATCCCATTTGGTCTGGCAGTGTTGGGGAGGTGGGGGAGGTCTTTACCAGTTTAAAACGATACCATCACCACAGGTATTCGAGCTAGGCTCAGATTGGCCTTGACAGAACAAAACATCGCCGCAGCAAATGACTCAAGCACCTCCTACTACATCAAACTCAAGAGGACAAGGTCAGATCAGCAGCGACATAAAGTTTAAGCTTAGAAAACAAACTTCTCTTCAAACTGCACTCTCTTAAACGCAGCGTATCGTGGCGAGGGAGATCGCTGCTAATACGCCAAGTAGTGCACGGAGAGCCTAAGTCAAAGGACTGCTGACTAATGTGCCGAAATGGTCGGGAATACACTGTGGTATTGCAGATGGCAGAGGTATTTGTTATTCATATGGCCCTCAAGGTGCATCCACAAGGTTTGCGTGAAAGTGTGTGTCTCACACGTGCACGTGTGCACGTCTATGTGCGTACACTTTTGTGCGTGTAAGTGTGTGTGTCTTGTGCAGAATCCGCAGTGCTGAGGATGCCATTAATGCTTGCTGCTGATCGCCCTCCCACATTTAAATAACAATAGTGCAGTCAGAGAAAGCATCGGTGTGAATCCAACCCGCAAAACACCCAGGAGCTGCAGGCCCCACTCCTGCTGTGTGTGCGCGCGCATGTGTGTGTGTGTGCATGAGTGTGCACTGTGTGTGTGTGAGTTTAGGTGCTCTTGCTTGTGCTCACCACATACATGTGAGTCTGAGAAAAGACAGTAAGACAGAAGAGGGGAGAGAGAAAGACAGGGAGAAAGAGAAGAAGGCAGGCTGCAGCAGAGTCTAAAATACACAGTTACTGTGTTGTGCAGATGGGTTATGTGATGAGAAACTGCAAGTCCACAGAGATTTCCCATTAGCATATACTGGTGACCCTGGATCCCTCACTGGAAGAGGTGCTTGTCTTTTAAAATGAGTCCAGCTCAAATGGGCCGAGTGCTGACTGAAGGTTTTCTGTCTTACTTTTGCTTCAGAAATAATAAACATTTCAGGTTTCCTCTCACTGCTAAACCCTCCACTCAGGCACTATGTAAGGCACACCAAGTGAGAGGAGACATTAAATTAAGCCAATCTGACATTTAAAGTCATTGTGAACACCACTAAACATGCCAACATCCAAGTAGTGATCTCACATAATAGCAAAAAGATAAGGAATATCAAATTAGTTTCAAACTAAGTCAATACTGGCCAATATTCCCCATGTTGACCACTGTTGGCCGACTGGCAAATAAGGCTGATAGCCAGAGTTTATCGGTTATGTTCCAACAGGTTGCAGGATCCAGTATCTAAATATGAATTAATGAACTGGTACTCAGAGCTTTAAAGAACCTCAGTTATATTTACAATGAGAATTTCTTTACTTTCGTGGCAAAATTACTTACTAAAATTACTTTTAGTGGGTTATCAATAATGTGGCTGCATGCACAAAACTGGACCCTGAGACCAAAGCAGCTAAACGGAGTTCAGCCACATTAGTTAGTAAGTTAGTGTTCATTTAATGAATGGTCTCTGCCATAAAATCCTTTGACAAAGTGATACCACTAATAGCAACCAAACTCACCCAGTCAGTGTTTTAAACTGTCCTGCAGCTACTGATAATCACTGTTGGGTTAATTATCAATGTTTGCCTACAGTTATAGGTAAACATTAATAATTAACCCAACAAACACTGTACTAACAGAGAATATGTGACCCTCTTTCAAGAATACTTACCAAAAACACACCCTGCAGTCTATTTATAGTTGAATTTAGCCTTCTTCGTCTTGCAGTACTCATGATGATGGACATCCACCTGTGTAATACACAGTAATGTCCTGGTGCCTGGTGGAAGCTAGAGTTGACTATCCACCATCGACCCCAGAATTACCCCTCTGTGCTGATACAAGCTGGACATATAACTTTAGCCCAGTCTGTGGTTCTCGTGAATTTATTTAATTAATTAATTGAATTTATTAATTTTTCATAGTCTGACTGTATGAGTTGCTAGCTGACTCTAACTGATAGCGAGCTTTTAAAATTAAACCGGTGCAGGTGTTTTAGTAAATTTGACTCAGGTAGCTGTTGAGCATGCGTACTCACCAGAGGTCAAATTTACTTTTCAACTTCCGGTTGGGAGAATTCACCTCCATTTTCCAGTGCTAGTGGGAAACAGGTGTACAAAAGGTAAATATTTAACCTCACTAATGTTACATATGAACACCTGCATCCAATATGCAGCCACCCATATCATTTTTTTCTTTTTCTGGAAAAAAATTAACGTTCCTTTCATGTTTGTTGTCCTTCTTATAAATTAAATGGTGCCCAGTGTGACATTAATAGTCGTATTCATATGCAGTGATGAGAGATACAATATGTTGTAAGTTAACTTTTATAGAGCTGAAACAATAAATTGCTTAATTTGTTAACCCTAGCCATTTTGGTACCTAAATGATTATTGTATTTATTTTATTTTACTCTATTTAAGCAAAAATTTAAAAAGTACTCATAAGCAGGCATCACTCTGGATTCTGATAAGCCTAAATATTTTTTCATTGTTTTTTATTTTTTAAGTGACAACAAATTATTATTTAACTATAATAATAACTGCCAGTTGCAACCTTAATTTTTTGTTGTATTAATTTCTATGTTTGAATTTTCTTCTTCTTGCTTCTTTCAGTTTTTTGTTTTTTTTAATTCTGCTTTTAAGTAAATAGCTCATATTTCTATCATGTGTAAAAAAGTAGGCATCAGTAGGCATCTTACATAACAATATTAAAAAAAAAAAAAAAAATCGCAAACTTAATGAAGATAAAATTCCCTAAAACTAGTTTTTAAGACCTTGACGTAACCAAGAACATATCAATGTGACCATATATAGACCTCGTGAATACATTTACACAGTTTGTAAATTTTAAACCACATTCTTTCTAAACTTTAGATGAACATCAGTGCACCTTAGCCCCACATGCATACATCCCTCATATACTTTATATAAGGCTGACTCATTGTTTGTACCTTGTGTGGACTATAGTGCACGTGATAAAGTGAAAAACTAGTATGCTGCAAACTCCAGCGTCACACCTCTCTATTACGCTTCGTGAAAATGTTTACTGTCACAGAACACCCACTCACAAATAGAAATGCACACACTGACATATGCTGTATGCTGCAATGTGTATTTTTAGCACATGTACACAACCTGACTGATCCCACTTAGATTCTTACAAGTAAAAGTTGCATGACTCTGGAATAAAAAAAAAAAAATGCAGTTGACATAAATAAAGCACTGAGATTCTCAGATGTTTCTTTGAAGGCAGTCAGCAAATAAATTAAGAATACTTATAAACTTCTCTCCCCATGCATCCTTTTTTTTCCCCCATCTTTTGATGTGCCACAAATTGATGCCTAACAGTCACAAGAGCACAGAACACATGACAAGAAGAGGAAAGAAGTAAAGAGGGGGGGTGGGAAGAAAAGCAAAAGTGGGATGCCGCGGGTGTACATAAGTTGAGAGGTTTGGGAGAAGAAAAAACAAAAAAAAGACAAGAGACAAAAAGAGTGAGAGGCTGAGTCTAATAAGAACCAAGAGACAGCGTGCCGATGTCTTGTGGTGCCATTTGAATACAGGGCAGCAGCAGCTGGAGTCTGTGTCGAACAGCTCTGCACTTCACACAGCATCACCATCAGGAGAGGATAGCACTGGTAGTACTCTGCTGGAGTCTTATACTGCTTCACACACTCCCACAGACCAGCCTCTATGTGTGTGTGTGAATGTGGGAATGACTGGAGCTCCATGCTTCTCATTACTCAACCACTGTAATGTGCTCGCCTTTCTAGCTTACCATATTGGGGCTGGTGTTCCCACTGCTGGCTTACAGAAAAGGAAAGGACCAGCCTCACCTCTGTTCTGAATGCATTAGCACACATCACATTTTCAATCTGGACCTCAGCACAGGTTCCCCGCGAGTCTACTGAATAGTAAGAAAGTATATGCATGTAAGTGTGTGTGTGTGTGTGTGTGTGTGTGTGTGTGTGTGTGTGTGTGCAAGAGAGTTTAAAAATACCCATACTCCTGCTCTGTGCTGATAAGTTGTGTTATGAGAAACTGCCAGGGCAGACAGCAGGGTCATTAGCATGACTCCCAGATTGAGTGGTAGAGGGAAAGGAAGCAGGAAAGGGAAGAAGGAAGGAGTGAGGGACGAAAGTCAGAAACTACACCCAAGTTTCCAAAGTTTTTTTGGGAAACAAGTGAGCACTCAGTCAGAGTGTGCACATAATGTCCGAAGACAAACATAACCCTGCGACCCTGTCTCTCTCAGCCATCTCCACACTCCACACTCCACATGATTAGCATCTCTACAGTCTGATCATCTGGCTGCTTTGATCGTTTGCCACCTCCAAAGTCCATCTATTCATAAATGTAAGCACTATTTTTATTTTAGTATCCATGCCCATTGCCTGTCTTATAAGTCCCATAACTTTCTGCACAAAAGTTCTTCGGAACTCTGAAAAAGACATTTTCAATGACTTTATGCTTCTACTCCAATATAGTTCAGAGGAAGGCATCCTTTTTTTTTTCTTCATTGCATTTATTAGGTTTTCTATTTGCACCCAACAGGAAGTGCTGGTTTCTTTCAACTTTCTCGTCTTATTAACATCCTGAAGGTCTTAAAAAAAAACCCTAACACAGTCTTATTTTGTGCCCAAGCCTAACATATATATAATATACACTAAAACCAGGACTGTCACAGTGTAACACTTAAGAGCAATTTGCACAACTGTTTTGGGAGGCACAGAGAAATGATGCATCAGATCAAAAGACTTTAATGCACTGTTTTAGTGGGCAGTAACAACAAAGTATCTTGCTGTTTAATTTGCAGGTCTTGCAGGTCTAAAAAAATGAATACAGATTAGTGCAGCAAGCCCTTTTGTTCCACATTAATTATCGCAGGATGTCTCCAATTTAACTTTTTGACCTGACTTGTAGTTTTGGGATTGCTTGACTAAATTAACAGTATATAAAGCAGTTACAGCCAGTTGCAAGAAGAAAATACTACTTGATGCTTCAGTAAAAATCAATAATGCGATGTGTAATATACCAGACAAAGAGTACATTTTCTGCACCATTACTCTAGATATTTTTTTTTTATATTTCTGTACTTCTACCTAAGATCTGAATGTACATTTATTGGTTTATTGGACCTTCTTTTATGACTGCTGTCCAGTGGTCCCATTCAACTGTGTAAGTTTTATTGAGTGTGTTTACACTTTTAAAGTACTATGTGTGAGTTATGTTTAAATTTGTTATTGCCCCAGTCAATAACACACTTAAATGTGACCTTAGGATCTTTGTTTCTTATGTTCTGTTGCATTAAAATCTCCCAAGTCTCTTTACACAAGCCCACTCCATCACCTTTAAATGCACTTCAGTCCGGACATTCTCAGAGGCCTTTCTGACAGCTATTACAACACTAGTCTTTTGCCTTTGCGCCGTTCAACACCAAGGAGCCTTTGTAATGTTCTGGCAGTAGCTGTTTCAGTATTCTTCTTGCTGTTGTTGTTCCATTTAGGGGCAACAAATCAAGAAAAGCAAGCCTCTGGTTGTATAAGTCATGCCAGGGCTGTAAAAGAAAACATTAAAAAAAAAGACAGGCATTAATGGAACGGCTAATAAACTCAGTTTGTGTGAGAGTTTTGTAAAGGGTTTACTACTGACACATCCTAAACTGGTTAATGCAAGAGCAGGTTTTCCTCAAATGTTATTTTTAGGAAATGTCTAAGGTCTTTTGCAATCATATGGACTCACTTGTTAAACCCTTATCTTCTCATGGAATTAATAAAGTCCCATAAAAAGTTAAGATCCCCAAAAAGATGGAGAAAAAAAATAAATGAGTGGAGAAAGAAGGAAAATTGTGTTTTTGATAAGTTTCTGAATGGTTTGATAAGAAAGAAGATGTGAACCTCATGCTGTGGTCTTCTGGTGCACAACGGTTTCCTGAGATGCATTTTTCTGAACTAAAACAGGTTGCATCAAACAAACTGGAACTTGAGAAAGGCTGTTACAAAACACAACAACCTACAGTTAATATGTTTTTTGTTTAGTTTGAAGAGTAAATCAGTTAAGACAAGGTCAGCAAATCTGACCTGAAACCTCATCATGTAAACTGGGAAAGTCTTTTTTTTAATTACATGTCACAAAATGAATGCACAATACCTCAAATGACAAAACATTGTGTCAGAGATGTTGGACTAAATGACAAAATTAAATTATGTTGGGTAATTAGAAACTACTTCAGGCACAAACATAATGCTGTGTCCTGGTCATAGCTCTCTTATAGTTCTTCACCTGGTCCCTTTTTCTCTTGTGAATTTTTAAAAAATGCTTTCATGATTCAAGGCTGTCTTGAATATATGAAAAAATTGTCAAGCCATAGATGAAAAATAGCTGAATTTTTCCAATATTCTTTTGAATCTGAGATATTCAACCTCTACTGATTTCATTAGCCAGCTTTTTGTCTTTAAAATCCTTGCACCCACACAAACTACTTCTTACATAGAGATAAGTATGTAAAATTTATTCAAATGTTATGTTTTCAAGTTGCTGATCTATTAAAGCAGACAGCTTTTACATGACCAACAAAAAAATATAATATTACGGCTCATCTTCTCATGTGAGAATGCATTGGAAGTACGTCAGAGACCTGTTTCAAACACTTTTAAAGTGAGTACTAACCCTGAACTCAAAAGCCTCTCACACCAAACATGGTTACCACAGCAAGACAAAACCTTGTTGCAACGTCACAACTGTCTGGCTTCTTCTCTAACACTAATGAGCAAGTGAGAGAGTGGGAGAGTACCCTGATTAGTCTGGCAGCATCAGTGTCAGACACTCTGCGGGGCGCCCACATCTCAGTGTGTGTTTGTGTGTGTGTTATGTTTATATTCCTGCATTTGTATGGCTGCCAGTCTTTGCTCTCTTTTTCATGCCATTCCTCCCTGTCTCACTTTCTTTTCTCTCGTTCTCTAAGCTCCAAGAACTCTGATCCTTGCATTCGCTCAGTCTGGCAAATGACTACAGGGGCTGACAATCCACTGTCAGCATGCACCGCCACAGTCAATAACACTGTCCCATGTCACCGCACTACACTGGCTAAAGCTCACATTTCTTATCCCTCCCAAAAACTGCTACTTAACAGCCCTTCTCTGCCTTTGCCAATCCTGCTAAAAGCATCACCACAGCCAGCTAATATCCCCCCACCCCCTCCCAAACCTCTCCCTGACACGTTTTTTTGGTTGTCCAAATGACCAGAACATCCTTGGTTGAAGTGAACGCTGCATAATTTAAGTCCAAGAGTAGCACCCAGAGAAATATGAAACCAAATGTGATGTGCTTTCCACGATGCCCCTGAATTCTAAGCAAGTGATGGGTGACTGATCCAGCTGTCTTTCTGTAACAAGATGAGGTCATGTAGGCTATACTCAAATACACACGTGAATTGCATACGCGCATGCACGCATGCATGCAAGGGGTGTAGCGGAGCTCAGAGTGTTACCAAGAAATTGTAGTCTCCATGATAATCCACTTCTCCTCTATCGTGTTCCATTAACCTTACAGTGTACACAGACATGCCCCTTCTCTCGGCCCACACGCTCACTCACAAATGTCTGCAAGTGTCAGGCCCTGTGTTGTCCAGCTCCATTGTATCTGCATGAGGCTGAGATAATGGCATCTGTCGCTGTTCCTTTTGTCAGCGCTGTCCCTGGCCCCTGCTCACTGCTGGTCCCCATTAGCTGGCTGCTGGCCCGCTGGCCCCTTCGCTCCACGCTCTGCTGCCTGACCAGAAAATGCAGGAGACGCCTGTCCCTTCCTCTAACTCCCACTGTCGTTATCCTTTTCCCCTCTCCTCTCCTCATACAGCTTCTCCCATTGCTGCACATTAAGGGTAGTAGAGCAGTTTGGTATACTGGTTAGCTTTTCAAAAAAAAGAGAGAGAACACCTTATGACAGGTCTGTTTTGCTTTAATGATATGTTGCAACAGAAACCTCAAACTAGGTTTTCTGTTAGTGTATCGGCTGTGGGAAAATCTACTGGTGTTTTTAGGATGGATGAATTTTTATTGGATAGCAAAATGCCCCATGAAAGTTGCATTTTCTTGCTTAAGCGTTGTCCACCTGACTGTTTTTTTTTACCTAGGTACCAGGGAGATAATTGCACAAATACTCCCCCCAAAATGAAGAAGGATAGCTCACGAGGCAGCAAAGAAGCCAAGAAGCTGGACCAAGGGAATGATTTATTGACTCAATTACTGTCAAAATAATGCTTTTATTGCCTTTTTATTATAACTGGCAATCTGTTATCCAATTCTCCCCATCAATTGATTAAAAAGACAAAAATCTGTTAAGTTAGCCACCTTTTTAAAAGAAGAAAGGCAGTAAAAAGAAGTAAATTTGTATTGTAACATCTACTCTGCACCCTTTATCCTTTGGTACATCACTAGGTATTTGTGTTTTAAGATTTAAAAGTTACTTTGTGGATATCTTGGAGCAGTAATTAGCTTGTGTTAGATGTGATTAGGAGCTCCAATTTTGACTATAAGCAAAGCAGAACTGCTATGATCGTGCTACTAACAGTCTTGCTTACAATTTTTGATGTCAGATCATCTCAGCACCAGTTTACCTTGTCTACGCTGGATAATTGCTCTCACTGGAGCTCCCATGTAGCCTGTATTACATCTGTCACCTATCTGAGACGTCTTACTTAGTCACATCATTTTCCCCTCATCTCTCATAAGCATGGTTAATAAAATGTAAAGATGGGAGATAGCACACCACTGACTGAGTTTTATTAAGAACGTAATAGCAATATCATCATCATAATGATACTAAGAGATCTGAGATGATGGGTGGAACAGCGTGTGGAAGTGGGCATGACATCACAGGCAAAAGTATGTTCTGCTCGCTTTATTTCATTATTAGTTAAGCTTCCTTATTAGGGACAGGGAAAGAAGGAGTGTTGCCTTTGATAAAGCAAAGCAATTTCAGGACCTGCTGCAGCGCCAAATTACAGTTGTACATCATGCAGCTCGCTCTCTGCTGCTTCCTCAACTTCTCCTTAGTCTCCCTTTTCTCCAGCTCTCTCTGTCTGGAAGGTCTCCGTGTGTGATGTTGATCTCCATGTTGCCTGCACCGTGAAGCAGAAAGACTGGCCAAAGAGTGAGACGACGACTGAAACAGCAGACAACAGCCCCATCTACAGATTCTATTCAGTCACTGTGTTACTGAGTGGACACGAGATGACCCAGGTGTTTCAGTAAACAGTACCTCATAGATATTATTTTACCAATATCTTGATTGCATGTAGTTTACTTCAGTCACTTTAAACTCAGCAGGGGTAAATGCAGTGATCCTTTTTTTTTGTTTTATTCCAGTGAACTGACAACAAATACACCTGCAAGATGCTCAGGATGAAGTGCACACATCCAGCTTTTGCTCTACTGTTTTGCATTATTAGAAGCACACTTTGTTTTTGCTGCTCCAGTACAAGTGCAATAGCTGCTTTTTAAGCTGTCTGCAGGCATGAGACACGTTAACCACCAGACAATTTTTGTTCCCTCAAGTGCTTTTTCTGTATTCAGATTTTGTTGCCGCCTCAGTTTATTTGCTACTATTTTTGTCTCGATGTACTTCATGTCAGTGTATAGAGAATTAAGGACCTTTTAATTTCACATTCTACACTTGTGTATAAAAGATGCTCATATTTATATAGAAATTTTTGACTGCTGAAGTTACTTCTGTATACATCTGTTCTTGTATTTCAGCTCGTGTGACACTTGAATTTCCCTGCATGGAATCAATAATGTTTCATATTCAAATTGGAATTAAAGAAGAATTAAAAGTGACTCAGTTTATTCTTTTTGAGTGTCTTCATTTAAGTGCATCATGGGCTCTGCATCCACCCCAAGGTCTGACAGAAACACCTCTGATTCCAAATGACCTTCAAAACATCATAAGCATGACCTCTCCACTTCTTTGAATATGAAGTGACATGCAGATCAACGAACCATCCGGCTGACAGGCCTAACCTATCTGCCATTAGTCCATCAAGGTATCACACTTTGCTTTAATTCACCATCTTTCAGAGTGTCACACTTTATATTCCTTGGCATGGGTAGGCTACATGTGGATGCATAATTTATCTCAAATTAGCGCCTATTTGAGTAAGCATCAAAGCAAGGCGGCTAAGGTTGGAAGAGAGCTTAAGGAACCGCAGGGAAACCATCGGCAGGATTAATGCGGGAGATTTTTATAAGAAATTACTGGCTTAATGAAGTGGATAAAAAAGCTGTCAGTGTTTTATTGCATCTAAATTGTGTGGAAGTGGTGTTTAGCTGTCTCGCCTACTCCCCACATAATGGGTCGTGACAGTAGCTGTGAGGCTTATTTAACTTAACTGGTGAATAACTTGCATGGTGAAGCTATTCACTGAGTTGTTTTTATATGCACTAAACCAGAGAGGAGGGGGGATTTTTTTTTCTCCCCCCTTTACCCTTCCTCACTCATTATAATGCCATCTGAACAACAGCCAAGTTTAAGAAAACTGACAATTAACAGGCTGTCTTGTTTTATATTGGAATATTTTTTGAGCAAATAAACGTTAAAAAGGTTATTTGGTATTTTAACATGAAAATATTGAATCAACATGAAGATGCCTTTTTTATAAATTGGATGTGAGTAAAACCCCATGTTTCATCAATACTGCGTAATCCAATTTATTCTATTGTTATGCTCATAATGTAGAACCAATAAACAAAGCAGCAGTTCTTGCTGTTGTTATAGGCGCTGCTGACATTTAACAGCCTGTATAATTCACTGCACAGGTGAAGCAATGGATGCACACTTTCTGTATTTTTAACAAGTATGAAAAGACTTATTAGTCTTGGCAAAGACTAAACTGGATAACAGAGATGGTGGGGGACAGTTGCGTGGTCCTGCAGCACCATCTTGTGTTTGTTTGCGGTGTTGCATTAGATGGTGAAGAAAGGATTATTGAACAGAATCCAAACATTTCCGCTCCTGCAACACGTTTCTCAAATGTCTTTTACTTAATAAAAGCACAGGAACACAGCTTAAATTTTCATTTATTTCACACTGTATAGCATCACAATACATGAAACCAATCATCCACCACAGTTCTGATGTGCAACAATGAAGCCGTGATTTATTCTCAGGTGACTAATGCGACAACATCTTGGGCCATTTACAAGAAGCACCAGAATTACCTGAATAACTTTGCTGAATAAAACCAGGCGCACCTTCAAAGCTGGAACCAACTCAGTTTTACTCAGGAAAGTTAGCTAGATAATGTGGTAATCCTGGTTCCTGAGTCAAATTCCTGGTCTTTCGGTGCAACCAGTACGAGCTTTCACGTCTCAGCCCTGATAGAAGCAAACACAAAAATACAGACATAAACAGTGTATCACTGTAATGGCAATTATAATAAAATTTGGTCTTTTTCTCTTACTTTAGCGGTTTCTTTTTCTTGGTTAATTTCATTTCCACTCCCCGAGCCGTGTTATGGTTGAGAACAATGCAATTCAAAGACACACTGATGTATGCATGCTTGGAATAACTTTTGCTCTTGTGAATCCTGCTCATCAGGACTAAACTAAATGGGTTGCTACACGGGTTAAAAGATTTTGGCAGGACTGGGACTGAGTGGAAAAGCATGCAAGCACGCTGCAACCAGTCTGACAATCAAACTGTCAAGTCCATCTGGTTTCTTGACCTCTCCATCAGCCTTGCACCTCACTCGTACTTAATAGATTTAAAGTTTTAAAGTGTGGCATAGTATAACTGGCTCTGATTCATTTCATCATTTTGGCAGTGCCTTTGCAATGTGCATGTCTAAATTTCCAGCAAACTCCTTTTTCTATCCATCATAAAGCCAATCAAAAGTTGTTCTTCAGTGGAGCACAAACACAGAAAAGTTACTTTCACTGAATGAGAGGAGTTTAATCATGCTAAGCTGCTGTTAGCTAGAAGGACATATATATTTTCAGTAAAGTTCCTTCACAATAACTCAGCCTGGGATTTAATCAAAACCTTTCACTGACACATACACACACTCATACATAAAAACATACACACACAACCAATTTAACTGGACAACACAATCCCTTTTCAGTCTGCTCACAAAACCTTATTTTCCCTTCACTAGTGAAACCAAAAAGCGAGTTTTGGGCAGCATTCAGGTAAGGTGAGGTGAGTAGTGGTGAGAGAAAGCTTGCACTGCAGTCAAGCTTTATCTACATAAGGCCATCTCTGAACATGTGTGGGTTTGGACCAGCAGTTTGCGTCCACCGTCTTTTTCAGCACAGAAGTGGTCGGGGTGGGTTCATCACGAGACAGAAGCCTGCAAACTGACATCACAGTTTGTCCATATGAAGAGGTTATAACAAAGGGTTTTATCCCCCCCCCCCACATTGTTGAAACAGCAGCTAATTATCACAGCCTTTGACTGCTTTAAGAAATCCAAAGAAAGATCCTGAACCTTTTCTTGTTCAGGTGCAGTTTAGTCTCTCAGCTTCCTCAAAGCTAACACAGTGCTTTGCATTTACCTGATGCCTGAATTTCCCTTCAATCTTCCATCTTGGCCTGACCCCTCTGTGCTCCCACACTCTCTTGGCTTGAGGCATCTCTCAGTGCTTTAAGTGCTGGGAGCAAGGGATTGTGACTGGTGCACTGGTGAGCCCCAGTTTTGTAGTCTCTTCTCTACAGGCTCCCTGGCCCTTCTTCATATTTCCTTTCCTCTTCCTTCTTGTTGCATCTCTTTTTTTTTTTTTATTTTGCATCAGTGTCTAGACAGTGTTGCGCGGCGTGCCATTGAGTGCAACAGCCTTGGTGCAGGGTGAACCCATTGCCTGTGGGCCAGTTGGACGCTGAGCGGAAACACCCACCTCAAACACTTCATGGATAGCCTTCCGGAAACAGTGGAAGTTGTAGTCTATTAGTCCTGGAGAAGCAAAAAATATACTTTAGTCATTAAACACAAGTGGAAGACTTGCTTCATAATTATGTCTTTAAACAATCAAAAGTCTGGTGTGCTCAAATATATACACGTATAGTAGGGAAATAATTATTTGATTCCCCGCTGAATGTAAGTTTGCTCACTTACAGAGAAATGATCAGTCTCTAATTTTTAATGGTAGTTTCATTTTAATGGAGAGAGACAGAATATCAACCAGAAATCCAGAAGAGGAAAAAAAAAACAACAAAAAAAAAAAAAAAAAAAATTACATAAAAATAA
>VUQS01013989.1:0-17064 GCA_015108495.1 Heterochromis multidens
GAGTCCAAATTTGAGATCTTTGGTTCCACCCGCCATGTCTTTGTGCGACGCAGGAAAGGTGAACGGATGGTCTCTACATGCATGGTTCCCACTGTGAAGCATGGAGGAGGAGGTGTGATGGTGCTTTACTGGTGACACTGTTGGGGGTTTATTCAAAATTGAATGCACACTGAACCAGCATGGTTCATCTCAGATGCTCAGCATCTCTAGGAACTCCTTCAAGACTGTTGGAAAACCATTTCAGGTGACTACCTCATGAAGCTCATCGAGAGAAGGCCAAGAGTGTGCAAAGCAGTGATCAAAGCAAAGGGTGGCTATTTTGAAGAATCTAAGATATAAAACATTTTTTGGGTTATTTCACACTTTTTTGTTTACTACATAATTCCATATGTGTTCATTCATAGTTTTGATGCCTTCAGTGAGAATCTACAATGTAAATAGTCATGAAAATAAAGAAAAAACATTGAATGGGAAGGTGTGTCCAAACCTTTGACTGGTAGTGTATATATCACTATGGGATAGCTCAGCCTTATTTGTGTGTACAGCAACTTAATTGATTTCCTCTAGGTAATGGCCCTGGTAACAGTTTTAACACCCTGCAGATTTTAGTGTTGAACATTAACATGTCCTTTACACCACCTGACTGATTCATCCATGGATACTTTATACTCATGTGTCCTCCATTTCTTTAACACATTAGACTTAATCCCTAAAGCGTAGCTCAGTTTCCCAGGCACCATCAAAAACTCCTAGCCCCTATCCAGCTGACTGTAACTCTAGCTTCATCTCTGGGTGCGTAATCTCTCTCATGTTCCTGTCTCTCTCAGACATCACCTAATCTAACTTGTTCCCCCTGCTGCTTCAGGCTTGACCTGGAATGCAGTCGGTCGTGGCTGGGGCATCTAATGCAAAGGTTAGGTGCAGTCACAAGGTACGTTTCCATGGTGGCAGAAATACGCCACTGATTTTTGTTTTTAGAAGGCTTAGCACATGGCATCCATGGATCTCTCTCTCTCTCTCTGCGTCTACATTTGGCTCCCTCCTAGGCTGTGTCACGAGTTTTGTTAGTAACAGTTGCAGTTTGGCCTGGGAGAGCGCTCGTCATGGGCAGAGGATTGGGTAAGAATCTTCCATTAAAGTTAGCCTGCAGTATGTAGCACATGATTTGAGTCAGAGTAGTAGGGGATGACTCAACCGGCACAGTCACTGCCAGATAAGGAAGGGCCACATACACACCACTACGCTGACATAAGAGAAACAAGTCATATTTTTCACATTTGGTATTCCCTTTCCAGTTTCTTCATAGTTTTCCATTGGCTAATCCTGCAGCCATTTAATTGATCATGTATTAGATATCCATAACATTTGGATATTTTAAACTGTCCCTAATCAGATTGAGGTCAAGTGAGCAGTTTGATTTGTGAACACAACCTTTGACAACATATCCCAGAGGCGACTATGCCAGTGCAGAGAATGACAGCGGCATACAGCCACCACACTGACGAAACAATGCTCCCGCTGACGGTGGGTCATCACAGTGTCAGCTGTCAGTGATGTGAAGCTGAAGGCTCTGTGGAGTATTTTGACCTTTTGCTGACTGTGACGTCACCCTCAGGCCGATTTGCATAATTAACAGAGCTGCTCTCTTGGAGGCTGTAAGTGTAAGTAAGCCACATTAAGCACTTATTACACCTGCTTTCAGTGTCTTTGCCTTTGAAATGATACCCAGCGCAGCACAATATCAAAAACCACATCCCCATCTTTTTATTTACTCAAAGGGTTACCGCCAAAAGGGAAATTGCACTTGGAGTAAATTAAAAGACTGCACAGACTTTGTATTGAACCTGCAATCTCGAAATATCAGATGAAAGAGACTCCATAAACTGTGGCATAAAAACAAACACTCCTTTTCATTTCATCCACTTGATTCTTCCCCACTACTTCTCATCACTCTTCAAAGGCGAAGGTTGACTCTCACAGCTCCGGGGTGTGCTTGTTCTTCGCCCGCGTCTGTATCCCTTGCCTCGTTACTGAGCTTCACAGACAGTATAATTTCAGCCTGACACCGCCTTGAATGTGCCGCTGTCAAGACGGCGCGCGGCAGAGCGCGAGTTGAGGGATGCAGGCTCAAAAATGTCACTTTAATTCTCGGCAAGATGTGAGGGAGAGACAGAAAAGAGGAACGGGCAAAGGGGCAGGGGAGGGGTTGCGAATGGGTGGCATGAAGAGGTCTTGGAACAACAGTTTAAATCATGACAGGAAAAATGACCAGCGCCCAGAGACACTTGTGCATTTGCCTCTGTGTTTGTATATGCAAGAGGGAGGATCAATTACATGTGCGAGTGTCTGACTTTATTGTTCATGTTTTTTTTCCTTCTCTTGGTCCAAGCAGGTGATATGACTGCATATACTGAATGCAGACTGTGGACTTCATTGAATTTTCTTCATATACAGTTGTGCTCATAAGTTTACATACTCTGGCAGAATTTGTGATCTTTTTGGCCATTTCTCAGAGAATATGAATGATAATACAAAAACCTTTCTTTCACTCATGGTTAGTGGTTGGGTGAAGCCATTTATTATCAAACAATTGTGTTTGTCCTTTTTAAATCATAATGACAACAGAAACTATCCAAATGACCCTGATCAAAAGTTTACATACCCTGGAGGTTTTGGCATGATAACATACACACAAGTTGACACACACAGGTTTAAATGACTACTAAAGGTAACCATCCTCACCTGTGATCTGTTTGCTTGTAATTAGTGTGTGTGTATAAAAAGTCGGTGAGTTTTTAGGCTCCAGACAGACCGCTGCATGTTTCATTCAGTGCTGCACTGATGATGTTGGATTCTGAGCCATGGGGAAAGCAAAAGAATTATCAGAGGATCTGCAACAGAAGTTAATTGAATTTTATAAAACAGGAAAAGGATATAAAAAGATATCCAGGGAATTGAGAATGCCAATCAGCAGTGTCCAAACTCTAATTAAGAAGTGGAAAACGAGGGATTCTGTTGAAACCAAGCTACGGTCAGGTAGGCCAAGAAAAATTTCAGCCACAGCCGCCAGAAAAATTGTTGGGGATGCAAAGACAAACCCACAAATAACTTCAGCTGACATACAGGACTCTCTGAAAAAAAGTGGTGTGGCTGTTTCAAGATGCACAATAACGAGGCACTTGAAGAAAAAAGGGCTGCATGGTCAAGTCGCTAGAAGAAAACCATTATGTGATGATGAGACCAAAGTTAACCTTTTTGGCCACAACCAGGGAACTTGGTCAAAATTGATGGCAAGATGAATGCAGCAGGTTATCAGAAAATACTGGAGGAAAATTTGCACTCATCAGCCCGGAAGCTGCGCATGGGACGGACTTTTGATTTGTGTTTTGATCCAAAACACAAGGCCAAGTCGAGCTTTCATTGGCTACAGCAGAAAAAAGTGAAGGTTCTGGAGTGGCCATCTCAGTCTCCTGAACTCAATATCATTGAGCCACTTTGGGGAGATCTGAAACATGCAGTTAATTAACAGCCCAAGAATTTAGAGGAACTGGAGGCATTTTACCAAGAAGAATGGGCAGCTTTACCATCTGAGAAAATAAAGTGCCTCATCCACAACTACCACAAAAGACTTCAAGCTGCCAAAAAATCACAAATGAGCACAACTGTATGTGGCTAGAGACCAGCCACATATGTAGTACCCCAAAGGCGAAGGAGAAGAGAACTCGTAGGAGTTTGATGGCAGTGGAGGGAAACTGCACCTTGAGACTCAAAATATGAAGGATCATACCTGTGTTTTATCATATGAGAAGGAGTCCCCTTCATCAAAGAAGCAAAAAAGCGAAAGAAAGAGACAACTGGTATCTGGATAAAATGTCATCCTCTTCCTCCTCACCTCAAGCCTCATCTCCTGAACTGAAGTCAGGGCTCTAACACATGAAAACATGCATAAACATTACTATTTATTCCCGATATTGTTGCAATTACTTATTGTCAGCAGATTAGACATCCAACCCTCCTGTGTCCGGAAAGCTGACAACAAACCGGCTAAACAACAACAGCTGGTTATAAGCTAGCATCATGCCAGCTAATGTTAGGCTTGAGTGTCCTAAAAATCACACTTTCCCCCTGATAAACATTTTGATTACATTCTCACATCAAATGAAAGTTTATTTACTCAGTGTCCGAGTCCAACAATGTTAGATCCACTTCTAAGAAAGTTTCACTAACACCGGCTAACAGCAGCTAACAGCGGCAGCTCTTACTGACAAAAAAGTTCAGGATATCCTCAACAACTCATCTCAGTATCGCTGTCATTGGACAGAAGTGAGCTTCACTGACTCATCAACTTGTATCAGCAGACTGACAGCCTACACTCACTACAGATGAACGACGGCCACCACTGTTTGTCCTACAGAGGCCACTGTAGCTAGGATTATGCACTTGAAATGGGAGGAGTAAGAAAACAGAACTCAGTTGACTGCAATCTGCAATCTACTGACATCTAGTGGTGAGATTTTACACACTGTAACATTAAGGTTTAGGGCACTTCATGAAGACAGTAACATGTTCTCCATAGTTGTAAAAGAATAATTAGGATCAACTCCTTATCACTTTGGCATAGTCTATGTCAAAGTACATTTATAAGGGCTTTGTCTATATAATACAGCACTAAAACAGGACTGTAATGATAACAGCACTTCAGAACAATTTAATTTAGTTTTAGAGAGATACATTCACACTTATCTCCACATTCTTTTTCATTTTGTTCTGCAATCTCACTGTAACCTTGACATTATCAAAATCATTACAAAACCTAATGTTGTTCTTGTTGGTAGACAAACTCAGAGTCTCCTGCATGTACATCAGCCGTCACACACACAGGAAATGCCACAGTGTTTTTGGTACGCAAATTTTGTATTACTAGAGGAAAACGAGTGAAAGCCAGGAGCAAGAGGAAGGAAAAAAGATGTTCCTCAAGATCAAATCAGCTCATTCTTTTTAGTCAGAGACACTTGTGCTCATGCATGAGGAAGAGGAAGGCAAAGTACCTTTGGTAAGACATGATGGAAACATGAAGTGATAATCGCAGCCTCCTGCCTCCGTTTCTCCCTGGGCTCCCTCTTCATCCTGTAAGGTTTAAACACAGAATATGAAAGCGGCATTCAGCACTTGTGAATAAGAATGTACTGATGCAGTTCATAACTGCCATTTTGCTAACTCCTGTAGTTGCTGAGAGGGAGAAGGAAGTAAAAGAGACAGGTTTGGGGAACAGAAAACAAAAAGAGATAGATCCAGGAAAATTTTGCAAGAGCCCACAAATCCTTCCACTCCTCTGCAGCATAGCCACATAACCTGGCCTGAAACACCTTTCCAGAAATGTAACTAAATGCAACAATTGTGATTGGTTCCTTTGATTTTGATAAGCTGTGTAAATTATTTTTGTTATTGTACGTGGCTTGCTTACAAGGCTAACACAATTGCTCAGATTCTATCAGTGTAGACATACACCTTTTTCTTGCTTTCACAGTTTTTCACAATCTGTGTCTAGACTTAATTGTCACTAAGTCACTAAAGCCTATTCCGTGTTTCAGCAAGAGAACTGTTGTTCAGGCTGTATCAGCTCCAATTCCTACATGATCTCCTCAGTTTCAGCCATGTAGGTAGAGCAATGTAGGCTCAAGTATAACTGCAAACAGCCACTTGCATAGGCTTTAATATTTGCTCTTCTGTTATTCTATGCAGGACTATAAATCAAGCTTAATAAAGAGATGAAAGTCAGACGGCATACTATCCCTTCAGCCATTCCCACCTCTTACTGCTACATACAGACTATGGCAGCTCTCACGCTCTTTTCTCCCCCCACTCTCAGTCACATACAATCTGTCTGTTACTCTCCTTTTTCCTTCTCAGTGCCATGGTACCTTTGCTCGGGGCTCACACTTCTCAAGATTTCAATTATTCTCTGCAAAGGACTGTGTAATATACCAGTCTTACATTCGCTCTTACTTTGTCCTCTTGCTCAGGTGCTGTTGTGGTCGTCTAATAGGTCAGCATGTGGGCTTGCCACCGGGCATCTCATCTAGTCAGAATGATAAGGCAGAGCGTTTGGCCAAGAATGACAGCCTGTCGGAGAAGTGGTCAATCAGCAAACACACACAGCTCAGCCCCACTGATGCCTTCGGCACCATTGAGTTCCAGGGAGGAGGACACTCCAACAAAGCCATGGTGACTCTCTTCACACATTCACAGTGTTGCATTTTATTAGTGTTCTCTCTCAGCATGCTGCCCCCATAAAGCTTGAGCTTTATGGAACTGGTCAATGTGATTGTTTTGAGCATTAGGGAACCCAAATAAAAGGAGTCACTATTCTCATGTTGTTTCATGCAGCACCGACCTCAGCCGCAGGCAGACCGCAGCTCATGTTTCCGTTAAGACTCGAGAATTTTTGGTGACACATACCTGAGTGCAACAGTGCAGAAACTCTACTTTGTGTAGCTTTAAGAGTGCATTTGTATGCTTGCGTGGACTACGTTAAAGGCCATAGTTAACTTCCTAAGACAATTAAGAACAGAGAAGAGGTTTTAGATTTCCCAAAATACACTCCCAAACAGTACAAGGGAGGGGGCATTAAGCCTGGACACCTCTTTTTAACCTCTGATGGAAGTGCTCTCTTGTGTAAATAAGTGTAGTTCTAAAAATATTAAAATGATGTTGAGCATGTTCTTTTATGAAAAATGGCACATAAATTGATGATAAAGTTAGAGTGGACTGAATAATTCTCATAGATTATGATATAAAAAGAGGATTGTAAAATCTGCAGAAAGTGGTGAAAGCTGAAAGTGCATAATGTGATCTTAAGATATTCTTCGCCACATCAGTAAACATATGTAGTTTGACAGCACGTAGGTACAGAAGAGGAAACTGTTAGATGCTTGGCTAACTAAAATAAATGTTTCTGAATGGCAGTTGTATCAGGGCTGGAAATGGATGAATATTTTTGGGTTTTTTTCAACTGATATATTTGATACATAGTCCAAATGCAGAATGAAAATGACATTGACAGGAGGACTCATCAGGGCTCATTGTGTGCCTTATGGAGAATGACAAAATGTATCCAATCAGAAGGCCCGGAGATAACCGTAGAATCAATCAAATTACTACAATTATTGTGGAAATATGTGTAATTATTGCTTCAAAAGATTTAAGTGTGTTAGCAGATTGCATTTTGCCTGATTAATTGATCCATCCTTAATGCGATCTGATGGTACATTTTATTCACAAAGTCACAATCTATGATAACTACACTAACAGAGTCATATCACACTTTACTGCAGCAATCTGGGAATTCAGATGATTAAACCCAAATTATTTCTGATTTTTTTTCCCAGTGTTAAATTATTCATCCAGACACATGTCAGGTTGGCTTTCTGAGGGTGCATTAGAGAGATAAACAGATGCTCCATAATGCATGTGGTTCTTCAATCATAGCAAACATCTGTTTAATACGTCTTCTAACTTGAGAAATGAAAGCCATCAGCTCAGGCACATATGAAACACAGATCCTTGTTACATGTTTAAGTTTTATAATCTTGCCCATACGTGATCATTTTCTTTTAACATAAGAAGTGTTCACATCTGTGTAGCAGTGTATCTCAGAAATACTGGGATTACCAAGTCACTATGTGCCTGAGTGTAATGCATACAGTTATGGTGAAAAGAAAGTACACCCTCTGTCATTTCTAAGGTTTTATGTATTTAGACATAATAAAATAATGTGGTCTGTAGCTGGTCTTACAATTAGATAAATACAACCTACAAAACATTACATTTTAGACTGTCATTATTTATTTAACAAAAACTAAGCCAAAATGCAGAATCAGTGTGTGAAAATAAATAAATAAATAAATAGTAGATTCAGCAGACTGTAGAACCACTTTTAACAACAATAACAAGTAATTGTTTCTTGTATGACTTTATCAGTCTCTCAAATTGTTGTGGATGAATTTTGGCTGAGTCTTCTTCACAGTGTTGCTGCAGTTAACTGAAGTTTGCAGGCATTCATTTATGCGCAGCCCTCTTAAGGTTCCACCACAGCATTTCAATCTGCTTGAAGTCTGAAATTTGACTGGGCCATTGCAACACCTTGACTCATTTCTTTTTCAGCCATTCTGTTGTAGATTTGCTGCTGTGCTTGCGATCATTGTCCTCTTACAAGACCAAATTTTGGGCAAGCTTTAGCTGTCGGATAGATGGCCTCACATTTGACTCTAGAATACTTTGGTATAAAGAGACGTTCATGGTTGACTCAGTGACTGTAAGGTGCCCAGGTGCTATGGCTGCAAAACAAGCCCAAATCATCACTGTGCTTGACAGTCGGTGTGAGTGGTATGAGGTATTTGTGCTAATATGCTGTTTGTGCTGATAAGCACCATGTTTGGTTTTCACCAGACATGGTGCTGTGCATTATGGCCAAACATCTCCACTTTGGTCTGGTCTGTCCAAAGAACATTGTTCCAGATGTCTTGTGGTTTGTGCAGATGCAGCTGTATAAACCTAAGCTGTGCTGCCGCATTCTTTTTAGAGAGAAGAGGCTTTCTCCTGGCAAGCTGTCCAAACAAGCCATACTTGTTCAGTCTTTTTCAAATTGTACTGTCATGAACTTTAACATTTAACATACTAGCTGAGGCATGTAGAGTCTGAGATGTAGCTCTTGTTTTTTTGTTTTTGTTTTTTTTGTTTTTAACAATTTCTATGAGTATTACACAGTCTGAGCTTGGAATTAATTTGCTTAGATATCCACTCCTGGGAAGATTGGCAAATGTCTTGAATCTTTTCCAACTGTGAATAAACTTTCTCACTGTATAATGATGGACTTTGGAAATTGTTTAGAAATGGCCTGATAACCCTCCCCAGATTTATGCATGGCATTATTGCTGATGTCTTTCCTCCATGGCTTTGTGTTTATACACACCTGAATGCTCTGGAGCAGCAAACTGCCAAAACTTCATATGTATATATGTGTGTGTGTGTGTGTGTGTGTGTGTGTGTGTGTGTGTTTTTACACACTGATTCTGAATTCCGGCTTCATTTTTGTTAAATAAATAATGACACAGTGTAATACATCATGTTTTGTTTTTCATCTGATGTTGTATTTGCCTAATTTTAAGACGTGCTAAGGCCCAGATTATTTTTTACTATGTCCTGGTACACAAAACCTTAGAATTGACAGAGGGTGTACTTTCTTTTGACCATAATTGTATGTATTACTTTATATCACTGACACACTTCCTGCTGTTTGCAGTACGTACGAGTGTCTTATGACACCAAGCCTGACCTGCTGCTCCACCTGATGACCAAGGAGTGGCAGCTGGAACTGCCCAAGCTGCTCATCTCAGTCCATGGGGGCCTGCAGAACTTTGAATTGCAGCCCAAACTCAAGCAGGTCTTTGGCAAAGGGCTCATCAAGGCTGCCATGACAACAGGAGCCTGGATATTCACTGGAGGAGTCAACACAGGTAAACCACAGATTCTGACTTTGAAGACAATCTTAAAATCTGTCATATTTGCAAAACAAAATTCAGTGAAATATCTGTTTGAATGACTGCATACAGTGTAAAACCTTTAAAATGTAGACATTTTACTTGTACAGCCTTGTTCCTTTTTATAGAAATAAAATGGGCACTTCTAGTAGGAATATGAGGAGTGTGTTCAAGTCTTTATCGTAAGTTATCAGGTATTAAATAACCATTTGTCAAGTGCGTTTAGGCTCTAAAGCTCTTCAGCTACTGGATCACTGTAAAATGGCTGTGAACACACCTGGAAAATATGTCAAGTAGTCTAGACTGCTTTTTTTATGACTTAAAGCCAATGAAAGGGCGGCTCATTCAGATCAAGTGTTATTATTCTTTTATTAGTTGCATGAGAGAAGGGCTGAAATTAAGGCCCATCAAAAACTTATACTTGGAACCAAGCAATTAAACTTTCTACCTTAGTAATGGTCCATATGGATCCAAAAGAGTAAAAAATAAACAGAGGTGGTAATGACTGAAATTAATACAGGAATTTTGCTATTACAGTCTAGAGGAATCACAGTTACAGAGAAGACTGCTTTAAGGCTAAGGAAGTCTCCTACTCTTAGTGCTGAGTTTTTTTGGATGATTTTGGCCTAGAGCAGAATAAGTGAAGAGCTCAGTGGACTGGATCTTGAATGCCAGAAAGAAAATTTCAAAGCTTGAGAGCAGAAAGGCAACTGGGCAACAGTGTAAGTGGTGAAACATGATTGGTTGAAATGAATATAGGAAACTGTCAGCTGACAGATTGGCAGCACATTAATTATTCATAAACATGCTGTTGCCATGTATATGGAAAGAGGCCTCAGTGAGTAAATTGGAGCTCTACTAAAGCTATGAACTAGTGCACATTAAACATTCACATAGTATTTTTTTTTCTGTAGGGCAAAATTTGTCTTATCATCTTCACTTTGGCTTCAGTAAGGAAGTTAACTGTTATTTTTCTCTTGTATTGTTTCCAGTGCACAAAAAGAGATGCTATTTAAATATCTTAGATTGAATTTACCACACTTAAAATAAGATAAAAGGTGGACCAAAGATGTTTAAATAGAAGAGATAAGAACAGACACAAAGAATGATACAATGCTGGATGATGTAGAGTGCCCACACTTGAATACAGAAAGGAATAGAAAGTAAGATTTAGTGACAGAATGGGTGCAGGAGCAGAAAAGAGGAAGAGAGAGGCCTGAATAATGGATGGCTGGATTGGAGGGACAGTGTGTGGAGGTAGAGAAAAGAATGAATGTCAGCTAGAGAGATGGGATAAGATGGCCCCCAGGTCTGACTGCTTCTCCCCTGAGGACAACCTGGAGTTACAACCTGGCTGTGTTTAAGTGTGTGCGTGTATGTGTGTGTGTGTATGTGTGTGTATTCACACTGGCTCCAAATAGTTGTCTTCTGTGCTTAACAGATTCTTTTTATCTATCTCAGCAGAGTATGTAATTATTTGACTGGCTGTGTATTGATTGCGGCAATGTTTTTCTCTGTCCTTCTCTTCAACACACTGAACATTCATGCCCACATGCCCATTTACACACACAGGTGTGATTCGCCATGTGGGTGATGCACTGAAAGACCACGCCTCCAAGTCAAGGGGGAAGATATGCACCATTGGTATTGCTCCATGGGGTATCGTAGAAAATCAAGAGGACCTTGTTGGCAAAGATGTAAGTCTGTGAAAAAAAGATAGGTAGGTAGGTAGGTAGGTAGGTAGATAGATAGATAGATAGATAGATAGAAAAAACTCATACACAGTTCTCAATTGTCAGAGGTTGTAAAGTGTAATTGACAACTTATTCACTGAGATGCTGAGTAAGCCAATAAACATTCCTTCACAGTGAGTTGGACAGCTGGTAGAACCAAATGAGGTCCATGCTGAGTCAGTGAAATCTATGGGAGTCAGTGTTGTTACTGTTAAAATTTCATCAAAATGTCCCACACTCTGGCCCTCTGAATAAGTCAGGCAGAACTAATTAATGTTGGTGACTGAAATGAGATGATTAAGTGCCGAGGCTCTTTTTTCATGCGTGATTGGTTTTAGTTGTCTGTATATGACCAGATGAATTTACCTCAAAGTGTCAGACAGTGTCCCAGTATAATATACTGTATACCCAAGCTTCTGAGAAACTTCTAAGAAACTTATTGCAATTTCAGTAGCAGTACAATGAAAGTGGTGTTAACAATTAATGGATACACGACTCCATGAATGCACCACATACACGGTAAAAAAGCATTGGCAACTCTACATTTTTTTAAAATAATTAGGATTACAGTGCAGATAGTTCCTATCTCAGCTGTCACAGGGCAAAAGGTGAGGTATACTAACGAGGGGTCATGAACCACGCAATCAAAAGAGTGTCTTACCAAAACACAAAAAAATATCTTTCATTAACTTGACAATATGCTCTGCATCCAGGCACTTGAGTAATCTAGTACTTTTGAAAGACTCACATTAGACAGGTTTTATAATACCTGTCAAAACTGTAGTGGGACAAATTGGATCCTACCTACCCATCCTACCTATGATTTCACTGCTAGCATTTTCTCTGTGATAGTCTCTCTCTGTCTGTAACACTTCTTTCGGCTGCTCCCTTATTCACAAGGGGTCACCACAGCCGATGGCTCCACATATTTGATTTGGCAGTTTTTATACGCCAGATGCCCTTCCTGACACAACCTTCCTAGGGATGTCTGTCTTGAACTGGGGATCTTTTGCATCTACACTGTGGAGCCATTATAGTCTCTCGCTGCTTGAGAAATGCTAATACCTTTGAAATTCTATGGCCCAGATTGTAACATAGGATAGCCATTAAATATTTGGAGTCTCAAAACACGAGCCAAGCTCATCCCAGATGACATAATTAGGGTTTTTTATTCAGACTGAGGCATAAATTCAACTTTAGGTACAAAAGGAAAATTAGTGAAAACCTCTTTTAATTTAAAACTCTTGAAAAGAGGAGCATGCTGTAATTTTATATTTCTATACTAAGAAAGCATGTTCCTGTCGAACTGTGCATGCTTCCTTTGTCCAGTTGTCTGGCGCAGTTTGCAGAGCTAAATATTATCTTCTTTTGGCCAGGTGGTGCGTCCATACCAGACCATGTCCAACCCGATGAGCAAGTTGACAGTTCTTAACAGTCTCCACTCCCACTTCATCCTGGCGGACAATGGCACCACGGGAAAGTATGGTGCTGAGGTCAAACTGCGACGCCAGCTGGAGAAACATATCTCCCTGCAGAAGATCAACACACGTGAGTGAAATTTACCGCATCTTTCAGTCTGAGCCAAACTGACCTATTTACCCTACATTAGTGTTGGTGTTTTTAAATAATGCAGAGAGTGATAACGGCATCATGAACCTGTAATCCTCGCTTTATCAGCGACACCACCGTGGGTTAATTGGGTTCACTCTATTTTGTAGACTAAAATTATCATTACCTGCTTTATACTGAACACATGCTGTCAGAAAGTGTATTTTTAGCCAGCTGGATATAACTTCACGAGCCTTTGAAACTGTCCCTCCCTTCAGGGTTGGTTTATTTTTTTCTTTCAAAGCTTCTTGACAGCTCAGATGAACTCTTTCCTCAAATAAATCTGCTTGATAATCTGTGTTTTTTCTGCTCTTTGGTGCCTACAGCTACCAAGCCAGCTGGCAAATGCAGACACAGTGGCAAGCACAGAACTACCATACACGTAGGCCTACAGTACACATTACTGTACACACATGTACATACAATAATGTATCCTTATAAAACCACTGAGGTAATGAAAAGATCAATCAGATTGTTTTCTGTTGTTTATTTACTTTTTTCATACTCAACAGTGCATGATATACATTTTAAGATGCTGGTTTTGCTGTGCAGACAACAGTTTATTTTTATATATTTGGTCAGATGAATCATATTGTATTAAAAAAAATCATAATTTCACTGTATTCTTTATTTTTGTGGAGCTCTTCATGTCTTCTTTTTTTAGAATTAGTTGCACCAAAAAACACCCTATGCTCATAAAGGGTAGCAAGTATAAATGCTTGTTCATGTGTTTTTTCCCGTGTCTTTTTGAGTTGGCATATTTGCCTTTGTGCAGCGTGTATATCCGCCACTGAGCCCTTGTCACATTGCATTTCTCTGTTTTCAATTTTCACATTATACCTTAGCTAGAAACTGAATGGATTTACATGAATACAAAATGCTTTTCTCTGTCTTTTTCTATCTCACCCTCCTATTCTCTCTCTCTCATACACAGACACAAGCAAAACACAATCGCACATAAACCTCTGTGATACCCTTTAAATATAATTCTCAATAGCCTCTTGCAGTATTGTTTTGATTGAGCCAGGAGCAGACCTGAGTCACATAAATGTTGTTTGCAGCCAGGATTTATATGTTATTACCTTCTTTTGCTGTCAGCGTAAAACCATTTTGAAATAATTTCCTCAGGGTTTGGTTGACGTGAATGCACGCAGTTTAACACCAGTGCTTTTTGTAAAACTCAGAAAGTCGTCAGGAAGTCGGTACATTGCTGCAATGCCACGATTCATATCTTCCCTTTGTCAGCACCAGTTTTATTCGCTGTCAGACATATCATTGATGTTTGCTGATAGTGAGCTTGTAAGGAAATGCTAAATGTCATTTTCATTCTTAGAAGAAGTGTTAACACTACCACATCCCTCCTAATCCTCTAACTTCAAGGATTTTAAAAATATTTCTGGTGTTAAAGGGACAAAGTGGTGCACTCCATACTCCAGCCATGTGACCTATGGACTTCCCTTTGTCATCCTATGCCTGGATTAATACAAAAGGGGCTGGGAAGGCAAAGGGACGCCCAATTGTCATGCAAGCATCTAATCTACCATCTCTGATTTAAATCCTTTCTGCAACTGTTAACTTTATTTCCAAGCTGAGTACTAATATTTATTAGCTATTACCAGTTATAGGTGACCAGTGACCTGCTGACCATCCATATCACAGAACCATAAACCACAGACTATCTCAGAAAATAATCCGCAGTGCCTGAGGTTGCACTGATAACCAGCTTCAGCTTTACCTGGACTTAAACCTGCCACTCATTCTTGCAACTTGCCTCTCGAGGTGAAGTCCTCTATCAAAGGGAATCCACAGCCTTAATCAAAATCGCATAAAACCTATACTTCTATAGTATGGACTGACTCGGCACTTTTATCTTTGACTGTCAAAGGGAGCTCAGCTTATTAAGTCTTACACACACACACACACACACACACACACACACACACACACATATATGAAAAGATCATGACAGATGGCTGCCCCTCCCTAAACCTGGTTCTATTGGGAGGTTTCTTCCTGTTAAAAGGGGGTTTTTCCTTCCCACTGTCGCAAAGTGCTTGTTCATGGGGGGTCACTTGATTGTTGGGGTTTTCTCCAGAACAATGAGGGTCTTTGCCTTACTTGTGATTTGGCTCTATATAAAAAGATGGTAAATGTACAGTGCTTGATTTCTTAGGTTTTGGTATATTTGTCATACTTAAATGCTTCAAATCATCAAACAAATTTTAATATTATAAGATAACCTCAGTAAATACAAAATGCTATTTTTAAATGATGATTTAAATTATTGAGGGAATAAAGCTATCCAAACCTACCTCCTGATTACTGCCTAACCTATGATTACTTCCAGACCTGTTGAATCAAGAAATCACTTAAATGTAACCTGTCTGACAAAGTGAAGTAGGGTCACAAAGATCACAAAGATCTCACAAAGCAACACATCATGCCACGATCTAAAGAAACACCTGAGAAACAAAGTGATTGACAGCTATCAGTCCGGAAAGGGTTACAAAGACATTTCTGAGGCTTTGGGACTTCAGTAAAACACGGTGAGAGCCATTATCCACAAATGGAGGAAACTTAGAACAGTGGTAACCTTCCCAGGAGTGGCCAGCCTACCAAAATTACTCCAAGAGCTCATCGATGACTCATCCAGGAGGTCACAGAAGAACCCAGAACAACACTGCAGGCTAAAGAACTGCAGACCTGGCTTGCCTCAGTTAAGGTCAGAGTTCATGATTCAACAATGGCAAAAATGGCATCCATAGGAGAGATCCAAGGAGAAAACCACTGCTGACCAAAAAGAACACAAAGGCTCATCTCACATTTGCCAAAAAACATCTTGATGATCCCCAAGACCTTTGGGAAAATATTCTGTGGACTGTCGAGACAAAAGCTGAACTCTTTTGAAGGTTTGAGTCCTGTTACATCTGACATGAAACTAACACAGCATTTCATAAAAAGAACATCATAGCAACAGTCAAACATGGTGGTGGTAGTGTGATGGTCTGGAGCTGCTTTGCTGTTTCAGGACCTGGACGACTTGCTGTAATTGATATCTGTTCTATCAGAAAATCCTGAAGGAGAATGTCCTGCCATCAGTTCGTATCCTGAAGCTCAAACACGCTTGGGTTATGCAGCAGGACAATGATCCGAAAAACACCAGCAAGTCCACCTCTGAATGGCTCAAAAAACCAAAAACCAAAATGAAGGTTTGGGGTGGCCAAAAGTGGTTAAAGTTTGGACTTAAATCCAGTTGAGATGCTTTGGCATGACCTTAAACAGGCTGTTCATGCTCGAAAACCCTCCAGTGTGGCTGAATTAAAACAATTCTGCAAAGAAGAGTGGGCCAAAATTCCTCCACAGTGATGTGAAAGACTCATTACCAGTTATCGCAAATGCTTGATTGCAGTTCTTACTGCTAATGATGGCACAACCAGTTATTACGTTGAGGGGGTGATTACTTTTTCACACAGGGCAGGTAGGTTTGGATAACTTTTATCCCTTAAAAAATGAAATCACCATTTAAAAACTGCATTTTGCATTTACTCAGGTTATCTTTGTCTAATATTACAATTTGTTTGATGATCTGAAACATTTAAATGTTGCAAATATGCAAAAAACTAAGAAATCCGGAAGGGGGCAAATACTTTTTCACAGCACTGTAGCAATGCTTTGGAAGTTTAAGTAATTACATTTGTGGTTAATAGCCACTTGCTGAATGTTTCAGAAATGCTAAAAAATACTTATGATTTAAAAAAGAAATTAAAGAACGTGAAGAATGAATATTGAATACATTAAAGCCTCTTAACATGGGAAAAGGCCAGAGACAAATCCATTTAGTTGTAGAGTGAAGAGTTATATTATGCAGACTATTGTTCCGTGTGTGTATGCATGTGTGTGATGTACTGTATCTTGATGTGTGTGTGCCATTTACCTCCTTATTTGCCAGTGTCAGGTTTGCAGACAAAGGCCATTTCTTGATTTGATCACCTGTCCATGGTCAGTGGAGGACTGCATCAATATCCTCACAGCAGGTGCCCCTGTGGGATCCACGTGTGCCCTGAGGTGCTGTCAAAAAAAGGAAGATAAAGAGAGTGAAGAGGGGAAAACAGCAGTTTAGTTTAAATGGCCTTGCATGTGGGTTGTAGACCACATGTAACCACCAGATCTTTTTTTTTTTTTTT
>VUQS01013995.1:11550-24758 GCA_015108495.1 Heterochromis multidens
ATTTCCTCTAGTTTTCTCTCCCTGTCCTCCTCATTCTCTCGCACTCTCAGGGGTGTTTCATTAACTTTACTGTGAGATGAAAAGTGAGTGGCTATCCTTCAGCCTGAGAGCTCCTTGAACATCAGACAATCATACATATGCTTTACACCCACATACCCCCACACACAGGCAGACAAAAACATGTAACAGAGAACCAACCCTTTCTTAGCTCGTCATTAATTTCTGAGTTCAGCTGAAGGCACCTGCTGTGTTTGCCTGCTTTGAGACTTTAAACACTTCACATGAGCTTTATGTGAGTGCGTGTGTGGGTTTATGTTTCCATTAATGCTTGTGTGTGAAAGGAGCAATAATTTAGTTTCCAGTTACCAAGAAATTCTTTCTCTGTATATCTCTCTGCCTCTGAAGAAAGTGCTGCTCATTTAGGCACACATCCATTCCGGATTTCACCATGAGAAAATATACACAAAAGCATCCATTTACGCACTTACACCCATTTGTTCTAATGACTGCCATTTCAGCCACTATGAGCCCGCAATTTCAGGTGTTTGTCCATTCATCATCACTCCGATTCAGCGTTGATTTGCCGGGACAGCAAAGCCAAAGCACATGATCAATGAGTCTACCCGCTGTGTTGAATTCAAAAGGAATGACCCCGCTTTCTTTTTCTCCTCTCCTCTCTCTTTGCTTTCTCCCAGTGGAGGGAAAATGTAAGATAGACACAAACGTTCCTGGTATACACTCTCATCTGTCTATACGTCGTAGCTCCTTTTGTTTCATAGTGGATTCAGCACGTTTCCTTTAGTAGAAGTAGTACTGTGATGCAAATAACCAAGACTGCAGCTTGAAAGTCCTCACTTTTAGAGAAAAACATTTTAGTATAAGGGTGGAAAAAAGAAACACTATGAGATTTTGTTAATATTTAACATTAATTAGTCAGCTTCACACCAATTTAAAAAGATTGAGATGGGAAATCACACTTTAGAGTTTTTTTTCTTAAAGATATTTTTATAGCATCCTAATCTAGAAAATTTGGCTAAGCCAGCAAGTTTGCTTTTAATTAATTTGAGCAATTTACAAGAGATCTGGTAGTGTGATTTTTCACCCTTAAGTGTTTATTAGATGCTTAGTATTCAGCAAGAATGTTTCTGGATCTAAATAATTCATCCCTAAATGCTTACAGGGTGGAGATAACTTTATTTTTTCTCTGCTATCTTCCCCTCCTTTCCTCTTATTCCTCCTCTTACTGCAAAATCCCACTTTCCTATTTTTTTCTATCTTTAACTCACCCCAATCTTTTTGCACCTTTTGCTTCTCCTTTGACCCCGAACTCCCCAATCCCCTTGCTTTCCTTTTCAACGTAATATCTTTTCACTTTATCCTTTTCATCACTTAAAAAAAAAATCTGTCTTTCCTTAACTATGCTTCTTCCACCTTTTCTTCCTTTGCATCCATCCCATGTCACTCTCAATCTTTAAATCTACCCCCTACCCTCTTTCTGTATTTGGTTCTATGTCTCTCTTGTCTATTGCTCTTCCTTGTCTTCCTCTGTTTCTCCCTTCGACCTTTCCTTGTCTCTATCTTTTCCAGTGGGAAGAGATCAGTGGGGTGGATGAGCACTACACCCCCATCAGGACCTTCCAGGTCTGCAATGTGATGGACTACAGCCAGAACAACTGGCTTCGAACCAACTGGATCCCTCGCCAATCTGCTCAGAAGATCTATGTGGAGCTGAAGTTCACACTGAGGGACTGCAACTCCATCCCGTTGGTCCTCGGCACCTGCAAGGAGACATTCAACCTCCTCTACCTGGAGGCAGATGATGACCAGGGCAGCCACTTCCAAGAGCATCAGTTCTCCAAAATTGATACCATTGCCGCTGATGAGAGTTTTACCCAAACTGACCTTGGAGATCGCATTCTCAAGCTCAATACTGAGGTACGTGAGGTGGGTCCCATGACCAAGAAGGGTTTCTACCTCGCGTTCCAGGACGTGGGCGCCTGTGTAGCTTTAGTTTCAGTAAGGGTTTACTTCAAGAAGTGCCCATACACTGTGAGGAATCTTGCCTCCTTCCCTGATACTGTGCCCATGGACTCCCAGTCACTGGTGGAGGTCAAAGGCTCGTGCGTCAATCACTCCAAAGAGGAGGAGCCTCCTCGAATGTACTGTAGCACAGAAGGGGAGTGGCTTGTGCCTATTGGGAAGTGTCTTTGTAACCCAGGATACGAGGAGAGAAGCAACACCTGCCAAAGTAAGACACATGTTCTTTTTGTCATGCACTTATTTCTCAACACAACTCTCACACATGCCTTGCCATCCGTTGATTCTGCATGTCATCTGTTTTTCTTTGTATGAATGTATGTGTCACATCTCTTCTACACATATCCCATTTTTGAACCTGTGGCCTAAACAAATGAAATATATATTTTTTTAAAGCTTGAAAAGTAAACGGTGTGATATAAGGACTGTGTCAGTCTAGAAGCTTTAATGTCAAATACACTCTTTGCGTGCATGTGTGTATGTTTGTGCGCATATGCATTGTTTATGTAAGCTCTTCAAATGAACCCAAAATTCCCAGGGTGCTAGTGGATTGGTCGGTAGTTATACGTGCATATTTCCATGCATGTGAGTGGAGTGTTGTCCAGGTCCAGGGTGTAGCATATAGAGGTTCAATAGTAATTTCCTCTGTGACACATCATTAGCTATGGCAAGATTTTAACCAGAGTAGAAAAGATGGGACTGATAACGCAGAAGAAAGGAGTGGGCTGGAGTGGATGGTGAATAATGGCATAGCTGTGGTGATGGTTGTGGGTGTTGGTGAAGGTAGGACTGGGTAGTCATTTGATGTGGTTTCAACAGTATGCATATCTGCGTGCCTAAAATTGCCTTTCATGTTCTGACCAACATGACTGGTCTTCTATACTATCATCACACATGCTATGCAGGGGACTGTTTTTTGTTGCTGTTGGATGGTTATTAAAGTGAAGATGTCAGAATGATTGCAGTGATATTTTGGCTGCTGGAGCTAAAGAGCTGTGCTCAGCCGGTGGAGTGACACATTGCTCTGCAACACATCTATACATGAGGATTTAAGATATTGTAGACAATATGTAATTTTCCTCTGCTTGTTGTTGTTCCTCCTCACATCATTTTCCCTGAACAACTCTGTCAAAAAAAGTAAAGTTATCCCTTTTGGGATAAAAAGGGTTTAATGTCAAAACTGAAAACAACTACGGCTGTTTAAAATTCATGGTGTAATGCATCATAAACTTTCCAAACATATATATTTGGATCTGGGTTTTAAATCTTGTAGACATGTACACATATAGGACATAATTACACCACCTTACACAAAATTAAATTTCCTGTTTTCCTTCTGTGGCTGCTATAACAGCTTTCATCAATTACAGTTACAGTACTTCATCAATGTTTCCATGCAAAAAATAATAAAAAGGAAGAAAGTGGTCCTTGGTGTGAACAATACATGCGGATGTGTTCAGTGCCTTTTACATATAAATATCACCATCCATATGGTTACATTAAATGACAACAAATAGATGGTTCATGATTTTGTTTTGTTTTGTTTTTTTTGTATATTTTGTACATTTCATTTGATCATACAAAATACAAAACTGTTCAGTGGCAAATAAGACCAAAGTTAGCTGAAGGTGGCTGAGTTCCATGATGTTCTATATCTGTTCCTCTTTAGTTATTTTCTGAGAGATCTTCTCTGCTTAAGAAGCCAGACACAGCATCTATCTGAAAGCAGCCACCCCTGCACTGCGGCTGTCCCAGAATGACTTTAAAGTTAAAAATGATGTTAAAGTTTCAGAAAAGGAAATCGGTCTTTAGCATTCTAGGTTATTATAGCGGGTCCCAAATGGTCCCTTGTTCATCAGTTCTCTCTTTTCCAGAGTCATGCCCAGTGTTAATTAAAGATCAAAGATGGTCTCCCAGGTCAAGCCCCTGCTGTTGGGACCAGAGGAAGTGCTTTTTTTTTCGGTTGCTGTGGTCTCTAGACCAACCTGTCTCACTGTTCAGATAGGAGGGGAAACCTTTACCACACTTCAGTGTATTTATGTAAATGTGCTAATTATAAGCGGATTTTGAGCCAGTGGCAATTTTCCATTGCATTTTTTTTTTGTTTTTCAACTGTTATTCATAAATTAAAAGGAAAAACTACAATTTTGTTTACATTTAATATAATACATTTGTATTTTGCTTATCTTTCTGCTTTTTTCCCTTTATTTGAAAGAGCACACTGTCATTTCAAGAATCTGACATTATGCAGACAAATGGCTCACCCCGTCCCCCTCCTGCCCCCCCCCTCCTTTCACTTCCTGCCTCTGTGAATTGTGTGAATGTTTAGATGTATTTGACAATCTCTTATTAGTTTCAGAGTGGTCTAATGGACTCTAATAAGGTCTTATGTTACCATGGAGTGGGACAGCTGCACCAACAGGCCCCCACAATCCCTGCGTGCAGCCGTTGGGGGCCCCATCGTGCAGCTTGCTCTCCAGGCCTTCTGTGTTAACAGATAGATGGCTGAATGGGGTGAGGTCACCATACAAACAGACAGCAAAAAAGAAAATAAAAAAAAAACATATTTACAGTGCCATGACCAACTAAAGGAGATGCACATGTGGCCCCAAAAATTTTCTGGGAAAACTCTTTGCAAAGGACTTTATTGTGATATGGGCTGGAGATGTAAATAGCACTGTATATTGTATAGAGATATTTCAGTGAACTGAATTATAGTCAAACAAAACTCTTCTGTTGGTAAACTCTTCAGAGGCACCCTGGTGTCCTGGGAAGTAGTTCTTCGCATTGCTGTTTGACAAAAATAAACAAATATGTTATTAAGATGCTAAAAACACAGACAAACATTCAAGTGATTAAACATTCATGCTGTCTGGCAGCAATAATAAGGTGGATTTAATGGCAATAATGCTTGGACTGAGTATTGTTGACTTTGACTGTGAAGATTAAACACCTTTACTGAATACTTTATGCTTTATTTTCTTTGACAAGATGCCTTGTTGCAGCTTCTCCTTACCGCCCTCTCTGCTCTTTGAGTGTGTCTGTCTGTTTTTGAGAGAGAACGAGGAAGAGAAAGAGTAAGAGAGCAGTTGCTTTTGTTTATACAGACTCCAAAGTGTGTTTAAGGGCTTTAATAGAGTAGACTCTAGCATTAAACTGTCATTATCTTTCTGGACTGTGTGTGTGTCTGTTTGTGTCTATAGCCAGTAATGTTTGCGAAAGCAAGGATGTTGTTTCAGTGGCGCCTTCAAAAGAACACATGAATTCTGTCTGGCTTAAGCAAAGGGACGCTGCAGTTATGCGAGCATGTGTATGCTGTCTTGTGCATCTGACTCAGACTATGTGTGTCAATACAAATTTTACAATATATTCCTCTGAATATATGTCTATGGTTTGAATCCATATCAGAGCAGAAACTTTCATCCCCTTTTTGTCACATAGAAACTCTGTGAATAGATAAGATTAAGATTTTAATACAATACAATGTGAATGGATGTGTCGCTTATCGTCCGGATTACTGTATGTTTTGTGAGCAGCCTTCAGCCTTTCCACAGAGAATGTGAGGCCAGCTAAGTCAGTCTTTCATCTGTCATTAGAACAGACTGGAGCAGGTGAACTAACTCCTATCTACCATCAGTGTGAAATTCCTGCAACCCTAATTTGATCCTAAAACAGCAAACGCATGCCTGTTTGTGTACATGTGTGTGTGTGTGTGTGTGTGTGTGTGTTGCAAATGCAAGCAGCTGTTCGGTTATACGTTGAGGAGAGACCTAAGTTTACATTCTTGCTGGATTTATCAAGACACACAATCCTGAAACCTTCCAGTAACGTAAAGCTTATTACAATTACACAGACAAAGTGTCACACATAAGCCTCAGTTGTTACTTGCCTGGATTGTTTACCATATATTTTCACGATAAGTGGAGGAAGGCGAGCTGTTTCAAAAGGAAAACTCTCCTTTTAAAATCATTTGCATTTGGTGACTGGACCAATCGCCAAATAAAAGTTCATTTTCCATTTTATTTCCATCCTTCATTCATTCCTTCCTTCCTTCCTTCCTTCCTTCTTTCCTTCCTCTTCACTCATTCCAGTGGCTGATTGACTTGGCTGCTGGATCAAAGCCCGTCGTCCATCTCGTGTCCAATGTTTTATTTCACTCTCCACTCTTTCACTTAAGTGATTTAGCTGCTGCCCTCATGCACAGAACTGTGTGGCTTTCAAGTAGACATTCTGGACTCACATTATACATGTTTCACTGACACTGTCACGCAAACCTGCAACAGCTTGGCCAAAGAAATACTCAAGCTTAGCCTGAAAATATTCAACATCTATGTTAGCCTCTTGCAAGAAAAGTATGTATATAAAGACAATAAATTAAATTGTTCCCTGAAATTATATTTGAGTTGTTGTTATTCCCAATCAACTGACTCACTATCATGCAGTTGGATGGACTATATATTTTCCCCACAACTGGAAAATATATGGTCCATCCAAATTGCATGAAGCGAGTTACTAGAGCTAAATACCAGCATTGATTCAGTGTTGCTTTTTTTGTGACAGATGTGCATCTGAGTTTGTTTTGGAGTCTCCTTGCCCCCTAGTGAAATCCTTTAATGCACCTTCATGTTTCATACAAAAGACAGTTAAAACCCTGGATTTAAAAAATATTAAATTGTCAATGGCCAATGTATTTTATACACACACATGCACACACATACAAAATACTGTTGACATCACTGCAGAACTCCTACGGATATACTTAATATTTTTCTTGTGTGTGTGTTATTTTTCCATGCTGTTGTAGTGTCTGTTTTGTATACTTTTCTGTCAGACTTGAAGTTGAGTGCTGTGAATTCATGGAGCTGTTGGCTCTCCTCTGGTGCTTTGGAAGGACTCTGTTTGTTTGTGTTGGCCATTATATAACTGCCCAGCTCTCACAAAACATGTCAATTGTGCACGCAAATGCACACACACTCACAAACCAACTGAAATGCACATACGCACAGCACCACATTCCACTAAACTGCAATGACAGCATTTACTATTTCTCATCCAGGACAAAGCTAAAATTTAGCATGCCTTATTTTCTGTCATCTATCTGTTGTAGCCCTTATATGTCCAGTTCACTGAGTGGTCTGGGACATTATTCATTTTTCCAGCAGCATCCTGCTTCACATCATATACTGTACTTGCCCACATTCATAAGGAAAGAGCAGCCTAGCTCAGTATAGCAATAGCCGGTTCCTTGATGGAGGCCACATCCACTCTTTGAGGTTGAGAATGGAGGTCTCTCTTATACTACTGCCACACACATTTTAAAATCCAATCCAGGCAATCACATCAGTTAAATCTGTCCCGTGTGTCACTGTGTGTGTTTGCGTGTGTGTGTTTGGATGGGTGAATTGAGCATTATACAGTACATGGCTCTGTTCTAACACTGGTGTTCCATTGCATCGGTCTCCTCATCTCTTGTCAGTTTAGCTTAGTGTGGTTGCTTTTTCTGCTGCAGCCTTTTGGCTGTGTGCTGCCTGGCGTGTAGCCGCTTTAGAGCTCAAAAGGAGAAAAGAGGCTAGAAAAGAAAGACAAGGCGTGGATTGAGTGCTTCAGAGAGAACGGTTGAGGATCATAATGTTATTATACATACTTACACAAATTTACACCCCACCCCATGAATCACAGTTGCACACGACTATATGATGTAAATCAAAATTAACTTAACACAGTCTCTGCTAAAAAAAGAAAAAACAAACTGGGGGGAGGGGGGACTGCCAACAGTCCTGTAACTGTCACACTGACTCTCACTTCACAGTAGTCATGAGGCTGTATGTGTGAATTATGTGTGTGCGCGCCTGCAGGTAAAAAAGATCAAGGATAAGTGACAAAAACAGAGATGTAAATATAAATTATATCGAGCTGTAGTCCAAATGCAGGGATAACTTATTAACACATGACCTCAGCAATGATCTTGTATATGCTTATTTAATGTAGGGTGTATACGGTGTATTCGAGACAGAGAGAGAGACCGCATTCATCTATTGCTACATGTGCAGCCTGAAATATTGCATGAACATATGTCTGTGTCTCAGTTCCTCTTTAAATCACTGTGTACTTCCTTATCTCTTTGTGTAGTCTTATAGTATATTGATGCATTGTGTGTGTGTGTGTGTGTGTGGCTGGCATTCAGAGCCAAGGAAGCCGTAGCCAAGGAAGCAGGAAAGGTTTGTTCATTCTTGGTATTATTGCCTGTTTACTTTTCTCTTTATGGGCCTTCCAGTGCAGGCTGGGGGTAGCGGGTAAGCCTGTCAACCCAGAGCACTGGTGCTGTTGGGACTTCAAAGCTTCTGGTAACTACAGGCTCAGGAATTCAAGTTAACACACAGTCACAGACAAATATACACAAATGCACACACAAAACCATGCCTGCAGCAGAAACAGGAGAGAGCGATAGATAGATAGATGGGGTGTTTATTTGTTGGAGAGGCCCCTGCCAGTTGACCGAACCTCTCCACAGCAACCAGTCTTTGTGTATGTGTGTGCAATGCATGTGTGCATGTATAGGTTTGTGCCTGCTCTGTTCACAGAGTTACAGTGTACAGGCAGTATGTGTGTGCACACAAAAAAAAAAACACATGCATCTGTGTATATGCCCGTAACACACAAAAAAAAGAACTGTATATGTATATATGGTCATGCATACAGTATGTGTGTTTTTGGTGTTACGGGCATGTCCACAGATGCAGCCCATGAACGTAGCTTAATACTTATGGATGATAACTGTGGATTTACCAACATGTTCTAATCTCAAGGCATCTAGTACTCCCATTATGCCAGAAGCCGCTACATCACAGACATATGCATAAAATGTCTGTTTGGCGTCAGTGCCTTGATGCACCAAGTTTGTCACTTTGTGACAGTTTGGAAGTTTTGTGTTTTACACTTTGTTTTGCTTTGTTTTCACTTGACAATAAATGTCATCTTCATTTGCTTTTACTTGGTGCTTGTATCATGTACATGGTTAGGTTGGGAAAAAAGTTTGCCTCCTCACAACATTAATCTTTTATGTTGCTTAAGCATAGGTGGTTCATTTAAATATGATACCAAGGGGTCCTGAACAAGACTTATGTGATGACTTGGAATTAGGACCTGTCTTACCATTACCAAAATGCATCATAATATTGACACCAAAAGTTGGAGACTGCAACAGGTTTGACATCAGTATTTGACCACTCCAGGAATGCATGTGAGCGTGTGTGTCAGTGTTTCAGTGGACAGTCAAGGACAGAAGGGTGGACACCATTGAAAACATCCTGTTTGACAGAGTGAATGTTTGGTATACATTTAATGTAACACAGGAGGGAAACAGTGCAGTACAACAGGAGAGTCAGTCCATCATTTCTGATAGATGAGAGGGAAGTAGTTGGAAAAAGCTGGAGGAGGAGACGGGGAGGTGAAGGCAAGGGAGAAAGAAAGCAGCTGTCATTGGGACATAGACCCCTGCTGATAACTGTTTGGCACTGAATGTCTGTTTTATGATTTGTGATGTCGCCACCAGTAATTCGACATCTGCGTCATTCTTTCAGCTTTGCTCCATAAATTGTTTCTCCCTGTGCTATTTTCAAATGTTCCTGAATGTTAGCTGATACAATGATTATTCACCACAAGTTAAAAAACAGACAGGTGTGTCACAAGATGAAATAACTATGTATGACATTTACAAAGGTCATTGCATGTTTATATACTATATATATATTTATATTCATAGCTTTACTTTGGAACTGCGTAACTTATTCTGATTTAACCTTGACATATTCTACTCAGTTCTACAAAATCCTTTTTGATAATGCATTATAGAAACGCCATTAGTAAGCGAGCATTTATTTTTTTGTAATTCTTTCTTGGGAAACCAGATGCAGCATAATCAGAAGTTCATTTGTATTTTAAACTACTTCTGCACTTTCTGCAACCACTTTCTGTCACTATTGGTAGTGTTTAACTGCACAGCTTACTGTTTTTTCTACATTTGTGCAACCATAACCAAGCCCCATTCCCACTTTCAGCTGGTAATAGGGCTAACTCACTGCACAAAAGACATATTAGAGGATCATATCCTGTCAAATAATATTATAATCAAACACTTTTTATAATGCTACCACTACTCATAATATGACTATTAATATAAGAATCGATATTCAGTGTAAGCTTATGTCACGTTCTTAATTAAAGTTATGAATAAAAGAGGCCTAATAATATAAATCTATTTTGTGAGATCTCTGCTGTCCTTGGTCCTGAAGCTGCAACCCCAGACACTTCTAGAGGCTGTGACTGTCAAGTGTCTCACTTATCTAAACCCGCACTACAGGCATGTATAGTGACACTGAATAGTTGTCAGAAGCATCATCTTATTGTACAGATGAGATGCGTTCAGTGAAGAGAGGCCTCTCAGTGTCATTTTAGTTGAAAAACCCAAGCGTCACCACATAAATGTCTGTCTTCGAGCAGCTGTCTGATCTCGCTGTGCTGCTGCATCACAGATGTCAGCATAACAACCTTTCCGTTTTAACAAACACTACATTCTTTAATGTCAGCCAAGCAAAAAACAAAAAAAAAGGCAGTGTCTGTTTTAAAACTTCTGAAGGTTAGGGCACAGCATGGAAGTCTAGTGGTAATTCTGCAGTGAGGTCTGAGTCAGTTAATGTAGAGACAGTTACTGTTGATGTGGTGACGTATTAGAACTGCTGTATTTATTTGTCAAATACCTCTGATACTACAGAAATCTCACAGTCATTCAGTTTTTTTTTTTATGATGTTTATGTTTTCCTTTTCTGCATTGACATTTTGCTCTAATGCTAAATTATGTGACACATATCAGTGCATCATAATCATCTCTGAGTATTATCTAACAGATTTGTCAGAATATCGACTTTGTTGTGGAAGGAGTGTAAGATAACAGTATTTTTGACTTGTGCTGCATTTTTAGTCAGTTTAAGTCAATTCTTTGTATTGCACAATACACACACAGGGAAACCCTATATGCTTTACGGTAAAGCACAGAAAACATTATATAGATAAGACTCATATTATAATGCATTTGAAGGCTAATTTGCCACAGTAGCCTACAGCCTGGAAAAGCAACCATAAATGATCTAGAAGGGCAACAAGGACGGCACAATGTCCACCTAGCCCAATGCATTATTACACAAAGTCAAATCAAGTTTAATTGTTTTTTTTTTTAGCCTAAAGAGGGTTGAGCAAAAAGCTCAACCCTCTTTATCCCATAGCAGCTGTGGGCAGCTCTTCTGTGTTTTTCCATAGTGTTGTTTCTATTACTGTCTGTGTATGAAAACCTTTTTGTACACACTATGTATTAATGTATGTGAATAATATGAGCACTTAACAATATATTAGGAGTATAAAATGGATATATGTCAATTAAACATTTTGCAATATTTTAATTTTTTCCTCTTGAGTCACCTCAAATGCCCTGGCTGCTGTAGTAAGTGTAGCATGTCAGCGTCCATGTCTGTCTACTCTTGAGGAAGCTGTAAATCTTTGTGAAAGGAGTCCAGTGAAAGGCGATGAGTCAATGGAGCATCAATTCTGTTTGATGACTGTGATATTGAGGTGAGTTGATGAGGATATCCTGAACTTTTCTGCCTTAGGTGCTGTTGTTTTTGTCAGTGTTAGCAGGTGTTACTGAAGCTTTATTTGAAGTGAAACTAACCCTGTCAGATTCCAGTGTCTGTGAAATTAATCAAGCTGTTTAGCGCAGGGAAAGTGTGCTCTTTCTTTTTTAGTATACTTGAGCCTAAATTATGGTCCTGGTGTAATGTTAGCTTATAAACTGCTGCTGTTGTTACTGTTACTATTGCTGGCTGGTGGTGAGCTGTCCGGAGAAGATATTTTCTCTATAGGAGAGGGTTGCATGTCTAATCTGCTAACAATAACTTAGCTAACTGCAACAATGCTGATTAAATATACAATTCATGCATGTTTATGCATGTTTTTTATGCTAGAGATCTGATTTCAGATCAGGACATGAGGCTTCAAGTGAGAAGGACAAAGATGAGGTGGAGATGAGGGAGGAGAGTGAATAGGTGTAGGAAGGAGGTGAAGATGACAGGGATGTGACAGAGTGAGCAAGGAGTATTCATTCCAGGCTCCAGTTGCCTAGGTAACCCTCTAATTTATTTACTACCCTGTCATCACCAATATCCTGTGGTCTGATTGGTAGTCACTTAAATCATTTGCCTTGAAGTTGAGAAAGGTTTAGTGGGACCTGCTCACATCACACTGCCAGCAGTTTTTTTTTTACCCGTAGTCGGCGAATGTCATTGACTTTCTATGGTCTCTGGTCGCCACATCGCTTTGAATCGTTTCCTGTGTGGAGGCAGCTACCTTTTTTTTTTAAATCCTTTTTTTAAAATCCTTTTTTTTTTAACCCTTTCTTTTGGAATTCTCAGGAATCTGGAGCATTCTAATAAATTCTGCTGGGGTATAGAGAGTTATTCTTGTTAAAATATAATGGCAATAATGGTCGAAGACGATCTGCATTTCAATTTATAATGAGCAATTCAGTTGTATTTATTAATCTATGTGGGATTACCCATTCTTACTAATGGTGATAGGTACTGTATATTTAAGTTTGGATTTTGTGATCTTTCTTTCTTTCTTTCTGTCTCCTGCTTTGTATTTTTGAATGTGCTTGTTTCCTTCTACCTGTGTTTGCTTGTGAGTCATTGACCTTACTGTGGTGACCTCGATGCTAATATTGTTTGTGTCTTCCATCTTAATCACTTCTGCAAGATGTGGTGCTTTACAGTTCCTCTGGGATCTATATGTGCTTATGTGTGTAAGCGAGTGAAAATTAGCACATGGCATACTGTACTGTAAGTGTAAGACTCAAGCCTGTCAGTGTTATAGAGATCATTAGTAACTAAGAAGTTAGCAGAGAGAGAAGGTGCTTACTACAGCAGGAACCACTTCTCACTGACGCATGTCAACACACACATGCACACACACACATATTCTGAAACCAAATCTAAATCTGTTTTTGGTGGTGGAGTCTAATATTTGTTTGGTTTTTTTTTTGGTTGTTTTTTTTTTTTTTTTTTTTTTTTTATTTTTTTTTTTAATTTTTTTTTTTTTTTTTAATTTTTAAGATTTTCCTTTTT
>VUQS01013995.1:26036-52066 GCA_015108495.1 Heterochromis multidens
GTTCATCTGCAAGAGAGGAGTGGGTCATTTGTGTGTGAGAAATGTGCTGCTGCTGTGTATTCATATGAGTGCGTGCACAGTTTTTGGTGCTGATTAAAGGCAGTCAGGCCTCAGTGATCAGGCCTTTTGCTTGCACTCCGAATGCCAAACACAACTGAGGATTCCCAGTGCAGCCAAGCATGGAGACTGCAATGCTAAACCACACTGGACAATCTTAAAGGACTGCAGCTGTGTGCATGTGTGTATTGTTTTCCATCTTTTTCTTTTCCTTTATGCTCTTCACAGACAACATCAAGCTATCTAGATAAGAAAAAAATCATATTGAAAAGTCTACTTTTCTCCCTCTTCCAATTTCCAGCACTACTGACTGTGTGTGTCTTGGTCTGTATGTATTGCTTCTTGAGCTTTAAATTGCCAAGCAAACTCTTAAGTAATTCATGTTGTATGAGCAAAAGTTAGACTATGGGAGTTTTGGCACCATAATTCATCACCCTGACATTTAAAGAAGTCTAGTCCAAGAACTTGGTCAGTATTAATGTTTTTGTGTTGCAACTTCTTACAGACTTATTGGGCCATCCTAATAATATCATAATAATATGCATGATGAAACACCTATTTCAAAATAATTGGTACACATCTTTTTTTGTTTGTTTTTTCTTCCAGCAATCCCATCATCATAGTCCCATAATGCTGTCTTTTATCAATCCCAGAATTGTGTGCCAGGAAGTGTTTGCACTGCCAAAAATGTTAAATGCTACTTCCCTCAAAACAGAGTTCTCTCTGTGTGCCTTTGTCTCAGTTGCTTCTCTTCTAGAGGCTTGAGTGAAGTGTCACTTATACCAGGACAAAGAATCCAACCTTTAAAGGTTGAGGGATATTGTAGAGATGAGCACTGACCTTTCTTACAATTACACACACTCACTCCACACACACACACACATGCATGCACACACACAAATATGCATGGAAGGTTAGGAGCAGTGTGAAGATGAGCAAAGTAAAATGGCAGACAGCAATGTCCAACAAGATTACTGTACTCATCATCCACAGATTTCCCACCTCCACCAATTCATTTCCTTCCACCTCTGTCTGTTCAAATGGATGGCACCAGACATTTGTCAAGGTGAAGGTAGAGCGCCCCATGCCTAGCAATACAACCAACCAATTTTTCCATTCTTCCGCTCTGCTAGTCTTTTGCTATTAAGTGTTCAATTTCAGCACCTGGAGGTGATGCCAAAGAGCAAAGCCTTGAGGAATGTTAGAGAAATCTCACTGATTAATGCAACACGCCTGCACTGACTCCTGCCTGTTCTGTTGTTGCCTGTTTTCTTTCCCACCTGGCTTTGTACTGCTGTTGATGCAAACACCTACATTGATGTGTGAGGGCTGATGCTCGCGTTGCACTAAAATGTGTTTTGTTTTGTCCTGTCCATCTGAAATATTATTTTCATAAACACATAAATTGCTTCATATATTAATTATGAAGTTTGACATTGTGATTTTTTTCTTGTTTGTGTGTATGCATTTAGTGTTATCTGATGCCAGTACCATTTGTCAGGAAAGCTCTCCAATGAAATTTTTTACTTTTCACACTATTTATTTTTATTGTTGGTGAATTTCAAGTTCCCAGTCAAAGAGCCTCATGTATCACTGGTTGCTGTGTGTGTGTGAGTGTGTCAGTTGGGGTGGGCTGAGGATGACAGCTCAGTGCCAGGGGTAATTTAGGTGTATTGTATTGATGAGACCTCAACTCTAATGAGCTTTAGCCAATTAATCCATCGATTTACATGCAAATGGCTCCTGAAAGGTTACTGGCTGTGGCTGCCATCTGCATGTACTTACCATGCTAATGTTGTGCTGAGTGACACACTCAACACGAATGCAGAAATTTAGGGGCTGAGAGACTGAAAGTGTCACAGAGAGAGAGAGAGAGAGAGAAAGATGACTGCTTGATCTTTGATAGATTGCCCCGCATCCCATTATCTGCAAAATAGGGTGTTAATTACAATGCCATACATCAACTATGGGTGCACACACCTTTTAATTAAGAAACAAACATCTTTGATCTGTCAATCTCCCCCTAGACCCCTGCACATAAATGTGTAGGAGTTTTTTTGTGCATTTTTTTTCAACTTTCCTAATATCATGATGTTCTTCACTTTGAAGATATAAATTGGTGTAATTTGAGAAATTTAAGAATTAATTTGCTCTTGAGAACTATATATTTTTAATCAAAATGGTAAGGGTTAGGGTTAGTCCAAATGTGTTTGTGTATTTGTCATTGTGATGGTGTCATTACGCTCAAAAACTAGAAATGTTCTTAAAATTTATAATAATACAAAACAATCACATATTTGTGATTTCAAATACAGTATAAAATCCAACTTTCTATTTTGTACTTTATGTTGTCTGTGATGCAAAAATGTGAAAATGTGAAAATGTGATTTGGGTGCAAAATGATAAAGAATTGTTCTGCATTCCACTCTTGCAAGTCTGTTCTAGTTTCACAGTAATTGATATTTAATTTCATGTTTCATTTTTTAGTTTCCTTCAAATGTGAGGATGATGCAGTGAAGAATAGCTCATTCTAGTTTGCAGAAAATGTGATCTGCAAGTCTTTCACCTCAAACACTGTGGTATTGCAGAGTTTTGCTATCAGCTAGCTTACTGGCTGAGGTTCAGTGTTAATTACGAATGTGCTCAGCTTAACTGAGATACTCAGTAAATTGTCCCCAGGTGGGGAAAGAATAGGCTCTATCGTCATTTCTCATAACTGCAGTTGAGCTAATTATGATGGTGAGTGTGTGTAAGCGAGTTGTGCTGGCAAAGCCTTCTTTGTCATCTGTGTATGTTTAGGGCCACTTGAGAGTGGTAGCTTCTACATGTGTTTGTGTGTGTATGATTTGGTGTGTACTATGTGTATGTGTATGTATATGTTTATGTATATCTGTTTGTAGGGGGTGTGTGCAAGTGGATGTGATGCTTTGAAGAGCTTTGTCTTTCTCTCTGTGTGTGCGTGTGTGTGTGTTTGTACATTCAAGCATGGCAAGACTACAATTGGCACATGCTAAAACACAAAACTTCCAAAGCCAACAGTTCTGTTAAGTGAGATGTGCTGTGTTATAATGATGCCATCTATCATTCCTTTCATCTCTCCATTCCTTTATCCCCTCACTCTTCCATCACTGTCTCTGTGGCCTCATTAATTTAGCCTGGACTATTTATGGGCCTATAAAAACAATAAGGAAAGAGAAGACTGGTTTTACTGGCAAAAAAAAGATACTTCCAAAGCATGGGAAAGATGAGGAAGACTGTCAAATTAGATGGAGCATACCACATAATTTTCAGTTAATTGCACTTGACCCTTAACATCTGGTTAACATTGGTCAATGGTTACAAATGTACAGTATGTTCATTTGAAAAATTACAAGTAGTTTAGTCAATATTTCACATAAAAACTAAAATAAATAAATGGGAATTTACTCTGGCTATGCAGCCTGATTTTTAGAAAACCAAACACAGGCTACAATGCATTAATTTGAGGTTAGAATTCATTAATATTCAAGGTTGCATTATAGGACAAATATAGCACATTCTCAAACTTTCACAAACTGTTGAACTGTAAAACTTATATGTCAGTTTTTATATGAGGTGGTAGAGCAGGTTATCCTGACGTTAGTGGTTTGATCCATAACCTTCCACTCGAATGTCTTTGGTCAAAACGCTGAACCCCAAATGGCTCATGACAACCATGGCAAGCATCTTGCATGGAAGCTCAATCATCATTAGCATGTCTGTGAAAATAAGTAAATGATAAGCTATTTTTTTAAGCTGTTTATAAAAGGCACATCTTTAAATTGTGTTATTGTGGTCATTTTCATATTTAGGGCTTAAATTAAAGAGTAAAATTAATATACCTTAGTACTCTTGCAAGACCTATCATGTTTACCTTTACATGTACAGATTGCACTGGGTGCACTTTCTTCAACTCTATCACAAGTATGATGCAAATATAATCTGTTATACATTTATCTGCATAAGCTGATGCCTCACTTTGTTTATTCGCTCCGCCCATACCCATATCTCCCCCAAAAAGCCTGTATTGTTTTATTCATGTCGTCAGCATTGAGCTGTAGAACATCTACAGCAGGTTTTTCTCTGTTATTCAGCTGAAAAAGTAAAGGAGCTGATCATTCCAAGTGAACTGTCAAAAACAACAAATAGACAAAAGTCTGGCAATGTGCTTCTTGATCCTGGCAACCTGGAATTGTATGATCAAAATGAAAGACATTAGTGTGATGTTAGTAAGACAGTGTTTCAAATACATCTGGGTTCTCGATTACATAAACAGGATTGTTGCTTATTGTTATTTGTAATCTGCCTGTGCAAAGCTGATTGACAGCTAACGGCAAGTTGTGTTACAACTTACTGTTAAAAACACGGTATGATCAGAATTAGACAAAATAAGGTCATAGTTAACCTGGCTGACAACTGCGTAGCTATTCCTCTCCATTCCCTGTTGACCCAGGAATGTCCTTCCTACCATTTGAGGTCCAAAGAGTTTAAACTGCAAGACTTTCTGTCAGCCAGTGAACCTCAGTAACCTGTGGTCACTAACAGTGAAGTGTAACACACACTAAAGATTAGTCTGTGAGGGGTTGTAACATGTTTGTTGGCTCCTTTGAAGCTTAAAAAATGGGGTCAGATGAGAATGCATAGAACTCAAGGTAACTCTTGAACAGGAGGCCACTCACATATACTGTTGTCAAATGCACTGGAAGGCTGATTCTATGTGTGCTTGTGCAGTAGAGTACTAGATCTGAGAACATCACCGTAACTTAGTCTTTCTTCAGTGTAAATAATCGGTTATTTAAAAAGAGATCAAGGATGAGTGTGATGAGCTCAGGAGAGAACATGTCAAGATCCTGAAGTTGTGTAGCTTTCATATGTTTTCATACATGTGTCCATGCATTTTGCATCTGCCTGAGATGACAACCATTCACCAAGTTTCTTTTTAATGATGGACTACCCTGAGTAACTGTTATTGGGGAGAGTGGGGTTATCACCCTGCTGTAGAGTGAAATACCATGTGTTTGCCCAGCAGGAGAACATTCCTGCTGGCCCCATGATTTCCTCAGGTCATTCATGCAGTTCTCATCCCCACTGTAATGGCATTGTACTGGGGCTCAGCTGCCCCACTAGGCCCCCCACACTTCCCCCTTTGGCCTCCCTGACAGCACTGCCCTTCAGCTGCCTGTCAACCACACCGAGCCTGCGGTGGTCGATGGGAGATGATTGGGTGAATGGGGCCAAGGATGGGGTTAATATAGCTTTTTGGTTGCTTGAAAATATTTTTTTTAAATGCTGTTTACCTGCATTTTATTTATTTTTTTTTGCCATAAATATTACTTTTGTAAGTTTCTGGCAAAATTGCTTATCATGAGTGTACATTCTGGATTCCCTCATATGAGGTGTGAAGTGCAATTCATAAACTAAAAGATGAAAAAAGAAATCAAGCTAGTGGCAAAGAAGACACACTCAATTGCCTTAAACCATGAGACATTGGAAATGTTGATCTAAGATTTCTCTCTTGATTTCCAACATGCCTATCACCTATCTCTATTTTTTAGCTCACCGTAGTGGTAGTCACATAATAAAATAAAGCAAAACCACATAGTATTTTCTGAGTTAAATGTTAAATGTTTATCTTTTTACATACAAAAGAAACTTGCATGATGTTGCCTGAGCAAAGCAGAAGAATGTATTGGCCCCTGCATCTGCTGCATTGACAAAGTGGATGTATGGAATGAAAGCAGGGGAAGAAGTAGCAGAAGAACATCTGCCACTACTTATAAATTCAACGAGTACGCATCACACATCTTTTCTCAAAGATTGTCTTTTTTTTTTAAAGCATTGTGTGTGTGCAAAGAGGACTGTTCATCATTATTCAAGGACAGAGCTGATTAAAGGTGATTAAGCCCTTCCCATCCATCACTCTCGCCTTTCAGCCTGTCACTGGCCCCAGTATTAAGGGGGACACCAGAGTATGTATGCGTGATTGTCTCTCGGTGTGTGAGACGGGGAAGGAGACAGTGTCCATCCACTTATGTGTTTTCCTAAATATTCGCCATTACACTAATTGCAGATCATTTCTCAAATAGAAAGAAACAATATACATGGATCCTTAATAATGTTGCTTAATACTAAAATAATACACAAAAGGATTCAAATTGTGGTTTCTGCTTAAATGGGCTGTGGAAGCACATTCTTTACGAGACTCTTTAGCAACCCTATGATGAACGTCCTCTTTCTCCCTTGATGAATGATGCCAGTGAGAACCTTTCTTTCTCCTGCCATTCCTCATAACAACAACTTTAAGTAATACTAACTAATATTCCTAAGAAGGGAAATTTTCATGGGCAACAATTAATTAATTGTTTTGCTGTTATGGTTTCTGGTTCCTATGGAAAGTAAGAGACAATTAGTAATACCGTCAATTAAACTTTCTACAAACAGTATAGACTGTGGGAAAAGAGGAGCTTAACCAAAATGCTGCAGTGCTTGGCAAATTATATTCATTAATTTAACATAATGCACTTGGGATAAGAACTTAAAACTGGATTTCTTTGTGTGTACAACTCTTCCCATGGCGGGTAAAGCTACTGAAACAGTATTTAGACTATCTTGAGGTACTATAAATCTCTAGCTTTTTGAGATGGCGTGTGTTGCTTTTACAGAGTGTTGAGTTCAGTTTCACTGGCTGTGGTCAGGGAGGAAGCTGTGGATGTAACGGACTATATAGGATTAGATTTGTACTAAAAGGCCAATATCATCTTTACAATGAAAACTTGTTTTGGTTTCTAATGCCCAAAAGAGTGCCTTTTTTTTGGTTGATTGTACATATGCACGCATGCACAGCGTGTTTGTGTGACTATATTGTGTGTGTTAAGATGTTGAAATTGTATAGATCGTGTCTAGAAACATTGTATTTAACTCAGTCTGTATTTCTTGTCTCAATTTCCAGTTGCATCAGCATGACTAACTGGTGACACAGTATACATAATTGAGTTTGTCAGCTAGTATACAATACAGGTTTGTATGTGAGCCTGTAAGAATGTAAGACAAACAGCAGAGCATTATTGTATTATTATCATTTAGCATTTGTGTCCCACTGCAATGCGCTGGGGCTTCACAAGCTCCCACTAACATTAGCTCTGCAGGGCGCCACACTAGAAATACACTTTTGCTGAACATGCACTTTTCCAAGTATCTCAGCCTCACTATCACCAAATATCATCTTCTCTGCATCCCAAGGGCACAGAAAGTCGCAGAAACAAAAGTTTAAAAAGGCATGATTGATTAATTCCTGAAAATGTGAATGTGATAAGCATTTCAGATAATTCCACCAAATTTTCATCTATTAGTATTGTTTAAGATAACTCTTTCGTCTTGCACACTTTCATACCCATGTAATGTATGCAATAATTATATTTAATATAATAATATTATATAATACTTACATTGTTTACAGTTTTTCATTCTATATTATCTTCAGTAATCTATGGCACTGCATTGCCAAGTAACTCCATATTCCCCTTGGTATTTTAAAACTGCCAATTATTGCCACTATAGGACAATAATATCATAGTTGAAATATGCTAGTGTAGCTCTTCTTTCATATTTATAAATTGCATATATTGTTCCTTATCCTAAACAATCTTTGTATATTTAATATTTCAGGTTTTGCCATAATTTTACTTTATCTTAATTTGTTTCTAGTGCATCGTTCCACAGAGTTCTAATAGATCTCCACAGCATCTGTGATTGTTTGCAGTTTTTTCTGTGTGCGTGTTCAAGGAGTTTGTTTTAAATGGACTCATGTGAATACTATCAATGAGTCAGTGCTGACTCATTATTCCAAACCCACTTTGCACATAACATCTTGCTTACACACTCAGCAGGATTCTCTGTCTGTCTCTGTATGTTTGGACATGTGCCTTTAATTTTATTAAAGCAGGAGTGTTTATCTGACTATACATGCACTCATAGGGATTAAATGTCACACACAGTAACACATAGAATGACATGTAATCACACCTGAAAGTAATTACAAATTTATAAAAAATAAGCTACACACACTGACATTAACTCACCTTACATGTGTATATGCTGCACCAGCTGAGGGTGATGGGAGAATGAGAGTAGGGGCAAGAGAAGAGCTGGGGAGAAGAGGGTAAGATGAGAGTCCTGATGTGTATTTTGATCATGCCAGGATGTCTGGCCCTGTCTGTGGTTCACCTGCGCTGGTCTGTCACTCACACAAATCCACACACGCACACGTAACCACATAACACTGATAGGAACAGGCAAAGCATAGCATAAATACACACATCACAATCAAAGGTTTCTGATTTAAAGAAAGGTTTGAGAGACGTTTCTCCTCATTTTCTCTCTCTTTCTCTCTGTGTGACCCAGTAACCATTGCCCGTGGGTTTTTCTCTCTCTCTCTTCCTCCCTCCCTCTCTCTCCTTTCCCAGCAGTAACACATGGTGGGACACCCGTGGTGAGGTGTGTCATTTGAGGAGTGATTTAGTGCTGTTCTGCCCCAACCACTGCTGAACCACCTGCCCCAGGAATCCTGCTGCACACACACAGACACACATTTATACACAGATGCATGCATATGATGGATACATATTAACAAAGTAGTTAAGCACTACCATAACCTCTTATTGCTCTAGTCTCTACAGCCGGATTAGACCCCATTTTGCCAATTCCACAAATTGTTGCATACCAGCTCTGAGTGGATCATGAACTAAGACATTCTTCTGTGTATTCCTGAATTTTTCACTAGCTAATTAATCCTTTACAAGGGGTCTGCAACTAGTCACTGTCCAAAAATACACAGGTTTCAAAGATGTGGAAGCATCTTTGACTGTTCATAGGCACTGATTAAGTTAAAGATGTGTGATGTGATTTTATACTTATTAGTGCTGTGACATTGCTTAAATTGAGTCAGTATGAGACATGTTAAAAATCACATAATATGACAACAATTTAATCAATCTTCCCTAAAAGTAATGCAAATTATACAATACAACATTTGTATTTGATATTATTCCCTAAGATGTGTTTTTCCATTATAGCAGTATGATACAATTAGTGGCTGCTGTTCCAAATAAAGCTTTAAATTAGACATTATAGGACAACAGATGTGTTTCTGTTTAGTTCTTGTTTTATATTCTTTTTTTCTTTTCCCTTACAAAGAAATGCCAGGTTTGGAACAACACTGGAAAACAGAATAAATCATGCAACAGCACTAATTTGAATGCGCAACACTACAAGTAGAATGGGCTGCAACATTGGTATGAAGCTAAGAATTTGATTATTATTATGTTTATGTGAAACCTTGATTAAATTGTCTCTCGTTATATTCCTTGCTGCATATGGGAGAATCCTATTAGCCACCTCAGGCCTGTACTGTACAAATACATTCTGACCTTCTTGTCTCTGTCAAAGATTCATGTTGTGTTGTTCACTTTCACGGTGAGAACTAATGAGGTACGTGCAAAATATTTGGTTTGATGTGATTTAGTGAGATAATATCAGAATGCAATAGGGTGATTAAGCCTTTAAAATCAAGTGCATTCTATCTTTAGATGAGGAACCACTTTTGTTTACCATCTGTAAACATCTGAAAACAGGAGTTTTCTACTGAAATTTAAATTTTACATGCCCCCACACACATGCATTTTCCTTCCAAAGCCCAAGGTATGGCAAAACACACTCTTAGCAGGCATGATCTACAAGTGAAAAAACATTTTTAGCTTCACACAGTGGAAACTAAAAGTGGATAAAATTGCTTGAATTATATCCCTGTTTTTACAGTAGTTTATGCTGTTTCCCTTAGTAACAAATGAAAACCAGATGTTGGTGTGTCAGATTGCAGAACACCAGTGTTGTCGCTATTTGTTTTCAGAATGAAATACTCTGTAATTGACACATTATTAAAACAAGAAAGAGTGAATCAACACTAAGTGTCGATCAGTTTTTAAACTTATGTGTCAACTCGGCAATAAAGTATAGCAAAGCAGAGAAAGCATTCACCAGGATTTACCAGTTTCCAATAAATATTTCTCTTTTTCTTCTATTTAAATAATTTCCCAACATCCATTCCTCAGTGTTGGTTGCATAGATCCCATTGAGAGTAACACTGTGGGCTATATGAAAACCAGAGTGTCATATTGTCTGAAGTGAGAGGAGCCTGGGGGCTCTTTAGCATATGGCAGCAGCTACATTCTGAGGCTTGTGCCTGAGGTGCCTGTCAGCATAGTCATATGGGCTGTGTGTGTGTTTATGTGTGTGTATTTGCGTACATCTGTCTGCATGTTTCCTTCAGCTGTTCTCAGGTGTTCTAGCAGTAAAGTGGTCTTTACTGTAATTCCCCGCACACATACCTAAGCAGGCAGAGTAACATGTCCCCAATTGAGGCTCAGTGTCAGCAATCACATGGATGCCTATTAATCTGAATTGCAGTACTGGGGGGACTTCAAACTGGAGTGAGAACACATGAGCCGTATTTATAAGACATCAAATAAATATAGATATTGATTTAATGCTGGAGAAGCCTTTAAAATAGAATTTGTATCATCACTAATACTAAAAAAGAGAAAATACTTGCATTACATTTGATCAGAATGCCTCTTTGTAATCACTTCCAGTTATTATTTTCTAGCACACAATGTAATAGTGTAATATGCATCATTTCGTATGGTATGTATTTAAGTGTTTTCAGAAGAGTACAGTATTGTAATGTTGTGTGCAGGCAATCATTACATCAATTACTACTGCTAGTTGTTAAACTATTGTCAACTGAGGGCATTGAGTGAAGTGGGTCACTATCATTGTGCGTGTGTGCGCGTGTGTGTCCAGCAGCAGTGCAGATGACCTATTTTCTTTTATAGAAGAGAGCATGTCCTCTGCTGTACTGGTCAATAAAACTGTCCTGTTGAAGCTTAACTCGAAAAACACGGGGGCAAACAAGGATTTAGCCCTTGCACGCACACACACACACACACACGTACACACGCACATACACACACACAGACATGCAAATATAAGCAAAAGTGTTTTCTTGTGCTTGCTGTTTTCTTACAGTAAACGATTGCAAATGATAAATATGTTTGAATTTGAAGTATTTCTTCAAAGAATAACAGCAACACTGAATGCTTAACATGCACTTAAAGAGAGGATGTCGTGGGTTTCATTATCCCATATAATGGATTACTCATGCTCAGTACTGTTGCTTATAAACTTTTTTTTAATAGCAATATTTAACAAAACTTTCTGGCAAAATTAACTAGAAAATAAAGCAAAAGAAGGAACTGTCAAAGTTCCAGATCAATTTCTCACAAACAAGCTTGGAAATGGTGATGCAGTTGCCATTCAGTACTGTTGTCGTAAGTGGGTTTAGGCTACAATAGCTTGGCCAGCTAAATCAACAAGATGACGACATGTGTACATGACTGGTTATCACTAGTGTTAACAGAAACACAATAGTCCTGTACAAGATGAGGGGAGGCAAATGGGTTTAAATGCTGATTGGGTTGACTGCTGTGTTACCAGGGACTGTAAAAGTGGAATGTCTATGCATGTGTGTGCACTTGCACTTGGGAAAGTGCGAGGGCAATAAGAGGCCAATGTCTTCTTCAAACACAGTGACTGCATACAGACAGATAAACACACGTGTGTTGGATATAGACAGTGTTTTTTTTTTTTTTTGTCCTGTCCTCTGTGTGATGGATAAAGACAAAAAGGGTAAATGCTGGTGTGTACAGCTTTGTGTCTTTGTGTGGAAATCTGTGTTAATATGCCTACCTTTTAGACTGACGATGATAACTATGACATCTAGAATAACTTACTCTTTCTTAAGTCATCATTTTATTGACAAGCAATATGTCTGGAGACATCAGGACAATAATAAAAAGGCTAAAGTAAAGTGTTGCAGTTGTTTTATGGAGTCATTATAAATATAAGACCCGAAGCCCATCTGTTAAATGTTCAGTAGATACACACTTGTGTTGTTTGCTTATTCTTTGCAGTGGCCAAACTCAGTGATACAGGGTGTAGTTAAATAAATGGCACATTGACTATAACCTGTAGCTTGGAAGCATCATAAAGCACAGACCTGTAAACAAGAATTGAATGCAAGTTTTAGGGCAAGCTCAGCACTTTGGCATAAGCTGACCCACGGCCAGCCCTAAGCATCTGAGCAATATTTTTAAGAGGTTTTCTAGACATAAGCTACAACTATAAAGTTTATGTATCTTCTTGGCGTATATTTTTTGTTAAATGCTCATAAAATGAGCTTGAAAGAGTTTTTAAAAAAGGAAGTAATTACTTAAAAACCTTATTACATTGAGTAGTTCAGCTGATATCTGTCCATTCTATTCAATTCAATTTTATTTATATAGCACCAAATCACAACAGCAATTGCCTCAAGGTGGTTTATACTGTAAGGTAAAGACCCTATGATAATACAGAGAAACCCTAACAATCAGACGCCCCCTATAAGCAAGCACTTGGCGACAGTGGGAAGGAAAAACTCCCTTTTAACAGGAAGAAATCTCTGTCAGAACCAGGCTCAGGGAGGGGCAGCCATCTGCTGCAACCGGTTGGGAGTGAGGGGAGGGAGACTTTATCAAAAAGAAACATTTTAAGCCTAATCTTAAAAGTAGAGAGAGTGTCTGTCTCCCAAATCCAAACTGGGAGCTGGTTCCACAGAAGAGGACTTTTAAATACCCTAGGAACCACAAATGAGCCAGCAGTCTGAGAGCGAAGTGCTCTATTGGGGTGATATGGTACTATGAGGTCTTCAACATGAGATGGGGCCTTATTATTCAAGACCTTCTATGTGTGGAGAAGAATTTCAAATTCAATTCTGGATTTAACAGGGAGCCAATATGGGAGAAATATGCTCTCTCTTTCTAGTCCCTGTCAGTACTCTTGCTACAGCATTTTGGATCAACTGAAGGCTTTTCAGGGAGCTTTTAGGACAACCTGATAATAATGAATTACAAAAGTCCAGCCTAGAAGTAATAAATGCATGACGTAGTTTTTCAGCATCACTCTGAGACAGGATGTTTCAAATTTTTGATATATTGCGCAATTGCAAGAAAGCAGTCCTACATATTTTTTTTAATACCTGCATTGAAGGACATATCCTGGTCAAAAATGACTCCAAGATTCCTCACAGTGTTACTGGAGGCCAAGTCAAAGCCATCCAGAGTAAGTATCTGGTTAGACACCATGTTTCTAAGATTGTTAGGGCCAAGTACAATAACCTCAGTTTTATCTGAATTTAGAAGCAGGAAATTAGAGGTAATCCAGGTCTTTATGTCTTTAAGACGTTCCTGCAGTTTAACTGATTATTGTGTGTCATCTGGCTTCACGGATAGATAAAGCTGGATTTCATCTGCATAGCACTCATGTTCAATAATTGTAGAAGGTTAAATCATTCGTGCCTTTGGATGTAGATACTGTGTGAATGAGGTTAACCATAATTCAATGCTTATTGATATAACCAACATTACCTTCTCTTAATGCTGGAAATGGGAAATTAAGACCCCAGGGTTGATCTCTCTCTCTCACTTTTATGCCTCACATTATATGTGGCAGGTGGGTAGTGTTACATTAACACACAGTACAAAGTAAAATCCTACCACCACGACCACAACTAAGCCAGTCACAGACTACAGACATCACAAAAAAATGTTTTGGCAGAAACAACAAAGTATATACCAGTGAAACAAAAATGAGCAGAAAAATAGTAAGTGGTGATGACTTGTTTCTTTCTTTCTCTCTCTCCCTCTCTTTCTATTTTCTCTCTGCTTCGCTTCACTCCATCATCACTCCATCAAGTGCAAGGTTAAACTTATGTCTCCTCACATTCACATCACCTCTTTATTATTGAAATTTACATCACCTCTGTGTGTGTGTGTGTGTTTCTGAAGTTTGTTCCGGCTGGTGTGCCCGTTGCCCTGGATTTTCTTACTGACCTGGCTAATCTCTGGAGTGTGGAGTGTGTAGGAAACAGTTATTGCATCCTTGATGGATACAGCAGGGAGTTGATCCATGCCTCTGCATGTGTGGGGTTAGTACAGTACTTGCCCTGTTTTGTCCCAGTTTATTGTCCTTCACAGCAGCTTTGCACACAAAAAGACACATGCATACGCACACATGCTCTTTTAATGAAAGTGTCCTTGTCAAATCAAATTCAATATAGAGTAATTTGACTTAGAGTAGCTTTCATTGTCTTTGCTAAAAATACAATTGGAAAAAAATGAGCAAAACATTTCAAATTACTGTAAACTGAGAAATGTTATTGTACTTAGTAGAAGCACTCACGCAACATACTTTTAAATGTCAGATTTTCTTCCTGGTGAAAGAGAGAGTTTTTTCAATACTGTTGCCATATGCTGATGAAGGGAGAATTTTGAGGGATTTCTCTAAAATACTGTCTAAAATCTTGACCTATGTAATTTGCCCTGAGATCAATTGTGTTATGACTGCGTGTTATGAAAATGTAAATTGAATATACCAATGCCAATGTATGAAAAGAACAACAAAAATGTGAAATTTACTATAAATATGAGATTCAAAACTTGTCATGTTGATGCATCTCTGTGCTTTTCTGATTTAAAAATGCTACGCTGATTTCACAGTGTAGCACCTCAGTAAACAATATATTCTAATTGGCATCTGTTCTGTTGATTTTTTGATAATTTTCTCTCAAACTGAAGCGAGCTTTTGTGAATATAAAAGGGAGAGGGAGAAAAAAAAGAAGACTTGAATTTACCCTTTTTATTAAATCATGAAGATTAGACTGATATATGAAGGCCAATACTTGCTACTATTAAAATCTAATACAGTGCAGTTAGCACACTGTGGCTGCACTGCTTGTTTTATGATTACATTACACTAATTACTAACGTGATTTTAATTTGCTGGAATTAATAAAGTTTAATTTCAAAGACTACATCTGGTGAATCTGCTTTTGGAAAACACAAAGAATATTCCATTATTTAACATAAACCCAGTATCATATGGCTTGCTGTTATATATATTTAAACAAACACTTATATAATAATTAGTTTGTTAGTGTGTCTTTGAGTATCTAACTTAAAAAATATATGTTTTTTTTTGCTTATCACTATCAGTAGTATACACCTTCCCCCTCCTCTCCATCCTTTCTTCATCTCATCCCATCCTCCTCTTCTACTTCCCTTCCTCCTCTTCTACCTCCCTTCCTCCTCTATTTCCTTTTGTCCTCCACTTACCCTCTCATCAGGCTGCTTTATTATGCAAATCAGTGTTGGACCGCATCACTTAATTAAGCTTTACTATGCCAGTTTGTGTGTGAAATCTAACACACATGTACAAAGCACAGTTTCACACACAAAAACACATACTCATCCTAACTTTCTTTCAAACAAACAAAAAAGTAACTGGTGGCAGTTGGGAGGTATAATGATTGGTATTTTGGACTCTGAAATCGTGCACACAAACACACAAGCAATCCATCTATGCAGCAGAAGGACCTCTTTGAGTGAGCACAGATAAAAAGACTTGAATAGCAGGGTTTCTCCAGGTCATTAGCCTGCAGTTAGTATCGTATACTCCAATCTGGCCCTCCACTGCTCACCTTGTGATGCCAACTGCTTAATTTCTATTGCTACTAAAAGTGCTACTTATGAGGTCATGGTCCATCCATCCATTCTCTTCCGCTTATCCAATTCAGGGTCGCGGGGGGGCTGGAGCCTATCCCAGCTGCCACAGGGCGAGAGGCAGGGTACACCCTGGACAGATCGCCAGTCTGTCGCAGGGCTAACACAGAGAGACAAACGACCATGCACGCTCACATTCACACCTATGGGCAATTTAGATTCACCAATTAACCTAACCCCTCTGACTGCATGTCTTTGGACTGTGGGAGGAAGCCGGAGTACCCGGAGAGAACCCACGCAAACACGGGGAGAACATGCAAACTCCACACAGAAAGGCCCCGGCCAGATGGTGGGGTCGAACCCAGGACCTCCTTGCTGTGAGGCAACAGTGCTAACCACCAAGCCACCGTGCTGCCCCTCCATACCAGGGTCAGAAATTGATGTATTGTACCATTTATAGGTGCTCTTGACAGAGTTTGCTTTTTAATTAATTAATTTTAGTTAGACTAAATCAAATACAACTGAGCTTTAAACATTTGGAACATTTGAAGTCAACCGCAATACCATTGCTTTTAGGTGTGTCATTATAGATGTGGCTTTATTTACCAGTATTAAAAAAAAACATCATCATCATCTTGTGCAATTTTTCTTTTCTCTTAACAACTTTTAAATGTGTGGGTAGCAAGATCAGTCTGTGAAACTGAGATTATCAAATTTTCTCTTGACACAGTGACTTTAAGACATATTTGTGAAATCTACACAAAAAAAGAAATTAACTGTAAACACTGTTGTTGTCATTGCTACATCCCCTCTTGTTACTTATTGTAACCTACTCTGTGCCAACACGGGACCCAAACAAACACAATAAAATCATCATAAATTATGACCCTGAGAGTTTAGAGCCTAATAAAACCCTTCTTGTTATTTAATTAGCTTCAATAGTGTTCATCCCATTTGCAAAAAGCTGAATTGAAGGTATAGTTGAAATGAATGCTGGCTCTTGAGGTTCTGGAGGCTTGAAAATGTACAGAATAACATCTGCTCAGACTAAGAGTCAAAAGCACACGGTCAGCAATACTTTCTACTGACGTGAATATATTCTCATATGTCCCACATGTCCCACAGTGATTAGCATGGCAGATGACATGACAAATGAACATAAGAGAGATAGAATGTGTAGAAACTTGCCTTGAGACACAGCCTATCAATTCTGATGATTGGTTTCATTTATATTTCTGACAAAATGAATTTGTTTTATTGGGTTACAGACATAGTAACTTCAACAAATTGATTGTAATTTAGCATACTGGATGTCTGTGTTGCTCTGTGTATTAGAATTCTGAGTTATATGTTCATAAATTAGTCTTTCTTACTAGTTATATTTTGTAGGGTTTTTTTTAATGTAATAAAAATGTCAAGATTTGTGTATTGTAGCTACTGGTATCTAACATTCAGTGCCAAATTGAAGTGCATTGAAATTTGTCATTTTTGAATGCATAAACTAATATTAGGATGGAAGATTATAACATAACTGCACTTTGATTAATATAGATTTGTCTGTATTTTTTTATGCATCTTGTCATTAGTCAACAGTATGCCTAATATGCTTCTACAACAACACCATTATTAGGAAGAGAAAAAATCCCACCGAAATATGCCATGCTTTCATAGAAGACTTTGACCTTTCTGAGATTTCTGTAACTTGTTACTGGTTCTGCCTGAAGCAGGATTTCATGGCAGGAGGCAAGATGTTTACTGTTGCCATGTCTCCAGTAACATTACAAGTGGCTCCGGATAAGACCGCCAGCCAAATGCCTAAGCTGTCAAAGTAAATAACTTTTCCATTTCAAAGAGAGCTATTCCAATTAAGGAAAGAAAGTTGGAGCAAAAGAATGAGAAGGAAAAGCCACAGAAAAGAACTTGAGGAGGGAAGGCAAGATGAAGGGGAGGCGGACATGGAGGGAAATGGAAGAGGAGGGGAGAAAGAGTGAAAGTCATTGTAATCTTATTGGAGAGAAAAAGAGAGGTGGTTTGGAAACAGGAAATCAATTGTTGGGCCTACATTTTGGTTTGGCTCTGTTTGCAGCTAGACTCAACCTTGAAGTGTGTGAAGGGGAGAAAGCACTAAACCGGGATAAAGACTGAAGCTTCGTATCAGGTAGATGCAAAGATAGGGGGTCAAGTGCAAAGCACTTTCCCACTTTTCCACTGTAAATTGATCGGTGTAACACCAATCAATTTACAAGTCATGTTCAGGGGTTAAGAGGACACTCATCATATGACAAGTAGCATGCTGAATGTTATCACATTTTGCTAAATAATCACTGGGTAGTTTAATAAAAATGTATTAATACTTCAAATAAGCTTAATGTCCTTTAATAGTTTATTCACAAATAGATTGCAGGTTCCATTTGAAAGCTACTGTATATATCACAGATTCTCTACAAAAAAAGTGAAACACTGTTGGTGTAACATAATATCTTAAAATTATTTCCGTTTTCTTTTATGGAAGACTATAAAGACACTGAAAGGAAATTCTTTACAAAATGATACTTAAGACACTTCCATCAAAGACAGCAGTCATAGCATTTAGAATTGGTGAAATATTGGACTTCACCAAATTGTTGTCAATAATGATGAAGTCCAACATCTGGTCACTGCTAACATAAAGTAAAAAGAATGAACTGTGTGATGGCTAGAGGAGGAGGAAGCCCCTTCTTGTTTGCAATGGTGATGGATATGTTGACAGATGAGGTCAGACAGGAGTATACGTGGACTGTGATGTTCACAGACATTGTAATCTGCAGTGAGAGCGGGGAGCAGGTGGACGAGAGCCCAGACAGGTGGAGGTATGCTCTGGAGAGAAAAGGAATGAAAGTCAGTAGAAGTAAGACAGAATAAATGTGTGTGAATGAGAGGGAGACAGGTGTAACAGTGACGAGTAGAGGTAGTGAGGGTAGATGAGTTTAAATACCTTATGTCAACCATCCAAAGCAATGGGCGGTGCACAAGAGAGGTGAAGAAGAGACTGCAGGCAGGGTGGAGTGGGTGGAGACGAATGTCAGGGAGGATTTTTGACAGAAGGATAGCAGCAAGAGTGAAAGGCACGGTTTACAAGATGGTAGTGAGACCTGCTATGATGTATGATTTAGAGACTGTGGCACTGACAAAAGGACAGGAGGCCAAGCTGGAGGTGGCAGAGCAAAAGATGTTAAGATTTTCATTGGGAGTGACCAGGATGGACAAGATTAGAAAGTACATCAGGGGGACAAATCAGGATGAGCATTTTGAGACAGAATTAGAGAGGCAAGGCTGAGATAATTTGGACATGTGCAGAGGCGGGATAGTGGATATACTGAAGAAAGGATGTTGAAAATAGAGCTGCCAGGCAGGAGGAGAAGAGGAAGACCACAGAGAAGATTCATGGGTGTAGTGAAGGAGGACATGTAGAGGGTTTGTGTGACAGAGGAGGATGCTAGGGATAGGGTGAGATGGAGGCAGATGATCCACTGTGGCAACCCCTAAAGGGAGCAGCCGAAACAAGAAGAGGAATATTGATTGAGCAAAATGCATCCCCAGTTATTTTTCAATCACCGTATCATGTGGCTTCTGCAGCTGTGTATGTGTACATGTGTGTATTTCTGTGTATGTAGAACTGCTGTTTCAAAGTGAATAAAAGGATTGTGTTCCATCTGCCAATATGTAGAAAGTAGCAAGACATTGTGTTATATCCATATGAGTATGAGAGTATTTGAAAGACCTTCAGCTTGAATGGCTGTTTGTACGGTTAAAGAAAGTAGTACTTACAGGAACAGTGATAGAGCCCTTACATGTTTTTCCTCCTATTGATTGGGAGAAAATAAAAGATGATTATTGGTGGAAAAACTTCATATTTTTCTCTGAGTAACACATCCTAATTGGATGAAGAGTTAATCTCCTGGGTACAAATACGATTTTACCATCAGTCTCTTTCAGAGATGCTTTTTATTCTGGCAGACCTATATTATCCTTTTCCAGCAGTTATAAAAATATGGCTGTGGTCATGAAAAAATGTGTACACTGACACATGAAAAATCTCATACTGTAAGTAGAGCTTTAGTTCTTAACTTTTACGAGATTCTCTCTGTGCCCAGTAAATTTCATGAATGTGTTGAAAAGTCTTCAGTCTTGACTTGCCAGCACGATTCATTTAACTGTAGTGAGACATGCCCTGTGATGGACTAGTGACCTGTGCAGGGTGTACCCCACCTCTGGCCCTATGACAGCTGGGATAGTGATCCTGTATTGGATTAGCAGTTAAGAAAATGGATGAATGGATGGAAGATGTGAAGTTCATTCTGTAGGTGCAGAGGTTAATAATGCTACTCAGTAATTTAATTTTAGACAATTCCACAAATTTATGTCATCATAAATAAGCTCAAGTGCTCAAGATGTGTATTAATCTATAGCTGAAAATAACCCAAACAAATGTGCAATGTCTTATTGTGTGAGCAAGCTTCCTAGAAAACATAGTGTTTTACTGTTTAAGGGCATTTTTTTGTATTTATTCTTTTATCATACTAAATATACATACATTTTTTTGTCTATTTGCAACATGGATGCAGTAGGAAACAACAGGCTTGGCTTAGGAGCTGCTGACTGATATCTTAATTCTCATTGTCTATCCATGCAAAACTCTAAACTATAATATAGACGACTTAGAAAACATCTGCCATATCTGAAAACCAACTTCTCCTATGAATATGCATGTGTCTGCATAAGTGATTTGTTTCTACCCCTGAATGAAGTTGGTATAATACAGTAGCTAAATGAAAACAGATCTAGTTGGACTTGAGCCCAGTAACTTAGCTGGCCAGTTTATATGATAAAGGCGTCTTTGTTTGGTGTTATCCAATGGTAAATTGTTAGTGGCACACATACTCTATCAAAGTCTGTTTATGGCTAGACTAATCAGACTCTCCCACTAGTGTGAGATTAATGCATTTTAACTTTTGCCCATTATCTATAATTCTCTTTTATATTCCACATTTCTGTTAACCCAGTCATTTCCTCTCTGCTTCTGTTATACAATTGGCTGTCAGGTGTAATTTCCTGGTGTGTCCTCCAATCAGGGTGGTCTGTTTTATGTGTGTCAGCAAGTGTTGGGGTTGCCTCTCCATCAGTAGGATCATACTGGGGTGTTTGAATCAGCTTCACATTATATTACTCTCTCACACAAGCATGCATGGACCCTCTCTCAGAGACTAGCACATTGTAGAGGAGAGGTAGTGGAGTATTTAGTGCAGCATAGGGACCTTGGTGTGGCAGTGTCAGTGATGGATATGGCAGTAGGATCAGCAGTGTTGGCTTTTGCAGAAGTGTGTTGTCCACCACTGGGATCTGTCAGATCTGTTCTGCTGAGCCCACACATTCTGCTGGCTGGCTGCTATTGCTGCTAGCTATTTCTTTAATCGCTTGTGTGTGTATGTGTATGTGTGTGTGTGTGTGTGTGTGAGAGAGAGAGAGAGAGAGAGAGAGCACAAGCTTGTCTGAGTATGTGCACAACAGTGGGTTTACAAGAAGCCTAATATTACAACTGCAATTGGTTATAAATCCAGCAGAAAATAAAAATGGTCATCATAAACAACTTAATGGTCATAAAAAAGTATACACTCTCTTAAATTTCAGTCAGTAGCAGAGGATTGGTTTAAAGTTTTTCACCAAAAGAAAAAAAAACACAATATAAACATTTAAACCTGATTACTTCCTTGCCCCGATCTTTCTGCACATGACCTCAGTCTTGACATAAAAGAGCACAGGGCACTATTTTTTTTTTCTCCTCAACAAAAAAGACAAACTGAAATTGTCCTCTGAGAGCTTTTATTTTTATTTTTAATACATAAGCGTTTAAGAATTGAAGAATTAAAAGGAGCACTATCCATCTTAAAAGAGCTGAACAAATATGTGCCACAGAGGTAAGACATCCATAAAGGCATGACATAAAGACACATCCGTGAGTTGCCATAAGTAAACATCAGACAATAGTAAATAGAAATTTTGTTTAGACAGCTTATGCACACTTTTCAGCTTAATTGATTTAAGACTCACTGCGATCCTGACTTGGATAAGTGGTTAAGAGGATGGATGGATTCAAATTTTTTTTAAAAGTATGTGTATGTGACTGCAAATATTGCCAGATTCCTCTTAGAGGTCTATGTTTGCATTTGATTAATTTGTTGTTGTACAATTAAGTAACGATAGCCTGCTTGTATAGAAGCATTTAATTTGAGATAATATATATTCCTAGCACATCCACATATTTTTTTAAACACAGAAAAGACACATTCCAAGATATCAATTTTCTGCCATTTTTGTGGCAGCAACTGGAGGAATGGTTATAGAAATTTGAATTTCCAGTTACTGTGTCTCAGCAGTAGAGATACTTCTCATGCTTGGAAATACAGTACTCTTGATGCTGAACTCTAAATGCGGTTGACCATCATGGAAAGAGACATTTTGTATGCCTAAATGCTTTTTATCTCACTACCGACGCTGGATAAGTTGACAGGGGTTTCAACCTGTGGTATGGGAGAAGAAAGGAGCACTGAATAAAGTGGAACTAAATATGTAGAGAAAGGAAAAAGAAAAAAAAAACATAAGGGGAAGTTGGTATTTTTTTTTATCTTCTCCCCTTGATCTTCCATCCTACACAGAAAAACAGACACGCATACAGTCTACTTTCACATGCAATATACTTTACACAGGTAGAGTGTCACCCTACTTGCACAGATTGCAACAGATTAGTGGTGAGTAGGAGTTAAAAGAGCTGCTGAGTGCACATTTAATACCACAGATATTTAAAGAGAACATCCCTTTTATCTGAGGGGACAATCTGCATTATTCATATTGTGCCCTCTGAGAGTTAAAGAGAGAAGGAAATAGATGCAAAGACATTTCAGAGAATTATTGTTTTTACCAGCAGCCAATGGATTCATGTTAAATTAACAGCAGATATACATTTTGTCTTCTTCCAGCACTTTGTTGGTGTCAGTGTGTGTGTGTGTGTGTGTGTGTGTGTGTGTGTGACAGAGAGCGTGCATTAAATATTTCCAGTCTTTCATTTTTTGACTTGCTATTGTTGAAGGTGCTCTGAAGAAGAATGCAGCTATTACATAGCTGCCAATGTGCTGGTTCAGCATGATGCTCATGTATCTGTCTGTGTTGTTTTGTTTTCAGTGTGCAGGTCAGGCTTCTACAAATCTACCCTTGGGAATATGGAGTGTTCAAAGTGTCCGCCTCATAGTTTCGCTCACCATGAAGGGTCTCTGCACTGTGGCTGTGAGAAAAACTACTTCCGTGCTGAGGGAGACCCTGCCTCTATGGCCTGTACTCGTAAGTGTGTGTTTTTCAGTGTAAATAGCACTAATATTTTGGGCTGACCCATCATATGACGAGTCAGTGGTATTCTCATATGTTGCAGTTTATATTTTGTGTCACTAATGTAAAGGTTTCAAGACATTTTCCAATGGAATAAGGTATTGTTTTGCAAACTGCTATATTTGCCCATAAAATACTGAAATTCCACCCGTAACACCCAGTGTGTTACGGGTGATTATGTTGATTATGTGTAAAATAGTGAACTAATGGATAGAGAGTTAAAATTCCCCATTTTTTTAAAAAGGTCACATTTTTTACCACCTTTTGCGCTCCCTGTGTGAATCTCTTTTGCCTCCATCTCGTGTAAATGGATTGCAGATGATGATGGCTCCTGCAAGCATTCAAAAATGCATCCGCTCTAAAACAATAAATCACTGCATTCCCTGATGTCAGATTATTGATACATCCGTTACTAACGGGGTTAGGAAGAAAAAAAACACACAGTGTGGAGAACAGTGGAAAATATAAATCAACGCCCGCAGCCACAGACAGAATGCTAATTAGAAAGACAGTCACAGCAGGTCCCTGTTGTGATTATCTCAACATCATCTTGTCAACTACGCAAATTTCATCTCATTGGGACAAACTGAGCAACGCTAGAGCTGAAAATGAATAGATAAGTTGTTAGGAGATAATGATCATGATTATCTCAGGAGAGGTCTTTTACTGCTAGCAATAGAGGTTGTTTCAAGTTGACTTTGGAAATTTGTTGGCAAGAAAAACTCAAAGGTCAGAGGGAAGGTTGAAGAAAAGGAGAAAACATTTTTATTTTGCTCTTCATTCAGTATGAAACATTGTGTTATAAACTTTAGATTCGACATTCGCCATTGTTAAAATGTAACAATACATCCACTCCATATCCCATAGTACCACTTCCAAATGAAATAAAGGTTCACCTTGCTGGTTATTGCAGTCAACTTGCTGAGCATGAGAAACTGTAAAAAATTACCTTTTCCAAAACTGCAATGTATTTTTGAGGGACTGATAATTACATATTAGGGTTGTCTAAAAAAATGATAAAGTGTCATCTTCACCTCCTCTAGCTGACAACTTCACACAGTAGGGTTGGGTGATTTGCTCATGATCATGACCCTAGCATCGCCAATGACCGATAGCGTTGCTGCAGGGCGGCAGAGGAAGTTAAACTGCACCCATTATGGTAGCACTATCCACTCTCCATGACACACAAAGTGTGGCCCAAACACAAAAAGGTGAAAATACATACACCAGGAGTTTATTTCTCACAAGTCTGATTGATTTAGCTGACCGTAATTAGTTTAGTGGACAGATATCAGCTGAACAGCTAAAACGGTATTAATTCATAACATTTCCTGGCTCTTTACTTTACAAAATCTCATTACATTACAAAAATACCCAGTGGAAAAAAAAGTTAACGAGATAAACGAGCATCTCTGCAAATGCAGTCATATTATGCTGTGGTTTAAAAATCCATCCAACAGTCAGAAATATCTTCCTTCTGTTTTTTCTCATTTGATGCTGACGATGGATCAGTATAGCTGTTCCATACTCGCTCATTACCATCAAAGGATACAGAATTCTGGGCATGCCCAGACACATCTGTTTTGCAGATGTCGGTTATATTTGGAGGTGCGATTTGAAACTACAGCAAGGTAGATTCAGTTTATTAAGAACCTCATAACAATAATATTGACTTCATGCACCAATGGGGAAATGAGATAAAAATCACCTTGAATGGCGAGCTATTGCCGCTTACTTTGACCATGGTTGATCCCTTACATCATTGCTCATTGGCACAACCCTATCACACAGCACAGTTGCAGACAGGCAGGTACACAGCCCCTCCCCTCACTAGCAGCTGAAGTAGTTGACCTTCATAACACTGAACAAGACTTTGAGGAATTTGGAGAGGTCAATACCGCTCCCGTTTCAACAACATTGAAGTATTAAATAGCACAAGATAATGTTAGCTGTTTAACTAGTAGTCTGTTAAGTTACCATTAAGTTAACATTAAGGTAGTGGCTAGCAGCTACGTACTGTATATAATAAAACGATAACGTCAATGGAGCTCGGCAGCAAATGCTATCGGTCCTGCCCGTCTGTAACATTAATAGACGACGTTAATTTAATAGGATCAGAATTATTTGTGTCTAAAAAGTGTTATGTTAGCTTTTATTTACCAGCTGACTTTGAAATTTAAATAAATAAATAAATGAAATAAATAAATAAATAAAAGATCAGCCTTTGACTTTAAAACCACACCAGTTTTCTTAGGTACAATTTAAGATCTCCTTAACCTTTTAGGGCTCTGCAGTCATCTTACAAAAACACGTACCTGTTGTGATGCTGCAGAGTTAATTTGGGAGCAACCAGATGTCTTATTGATGAAGAATCTAAACTAAAAAAGCTAGAGAAGATAAAGTGACTGAAACTTTTTGCACAGTATTGTATACCCTCAGCTTTAGTACATCATATTTGCGTTTACATCCCAGTCATGATGTGTTGTATCATTTTGACATTTATTTTAGCTTCCCTGCATACTCTGCATCTGAATTACAGTTACTCTGTGGGGAAAAAAAGTATTTAGTCAGCCACCAATTGTGCAAGTTCTCCCACTTAAAAAGATGAGAGAGGCCTGTAATTTTCATCATAGGTATACCTCAACTATGAGAGACAAAATGAGAAAAAAAAATCCAGAAAATCACATTGTCTGATTTTTAAAGAATTTATTTGCAAATTATGGTGGAAAATAAGTATTTGGTCACCTACAAACAAGCAAGATTTCTGGCTCTCACAGACCTGTAACTTCTTCTGTAAGAGGCTCCTCTGTCCTCCAGTCGTCACCTGTATTGATGGCACCTGTTTGAACTCGTTATCAGTATAAAAGACACCTGTCCACAACCTCAAAC
>VUQS01013997.1:6954-29748 GCA_015108495.1 Heterochromis multidens
TAATCTTGAAGGAAGAGTATGTAAATAGTGTTGTGGTGAAGAGAGCGTCAGACAGGATCATGAGTTTGAAGCTGGAAATCGAAGGGGTGATGTTGAATGTTCTCAGTGCGTATGCCCTGCAGGTTGGATGTCACTAGAAGAGGGAGGAATTCTAGAGTATGTTGGATGAAGTGGTAGAGAGCATTCCCATAGGGGAGAGAGCTGATTGGACATGTAGGTGAAGGGAACAGAGGTGATGAGGAGGTGTTGGGTAGGTATGATGTTCAGCAGAGAAATGCGGAAGGACAGATGGTAATGGATGGAAATAACTGTGGTGAACACTTACTTCAAGAAGAGTGAGGAACATATGGTGACGTGTCAGAGTGGAGGAAGGTGCGCACAAGTGAACTACATCTTTTGCAGAAAATGTAATCTGAAAGCTATAGGAGACTGCAAGGTGGTGTCAGGGGAGAATGCAGCTAGGCAGCATTGGGTGGTAGTCTGTAGGATGACTTTGGAAATCAAGAAGAGGAAGTGAGTGAAGGCAGAGGCAAGGATTAAATGGTGGAAGTTGAAGAGGGAAGAAAGTTGTGCCAAGAAGGTGTTTGGTGTAAGTAGAGGAAAGTATTCAAAGGAAGAAGTTAGCAAAGAAAAAATGGGATAGTCAGGGAGATGAAGAAAGTAGACATGAGTACTGGGAGGCTAGACAAACAGCAAAGAGAGAGGTGGGAAAGGCAAAGAGAAGGCTTAGAGTGAGGGCGGACACAAAGGAAGGAGAAAAGAGCTTGTATTGATTTGTTACAGAGAGATCGAGTTGGAAAGGATGTGCAGCAGGTTAGGATAATTAAGGATAGAGGGGGAAATGTACTGAAGAGTGAAGAGAGTGTGTTGAGAGGATGAGAAGAGTTCTTTGAAAAGCTAAATACCTGGGATCAACCATCCAAAACAATGGGCAGTGCACAAGAGAGGTGAAGAAGAGAGTGCGGGCAGGGTGGAGCGGGTGGAGACTAGGATCAGGGGTGATTTGTGACAGAAGGATGGCAGCAAGAGTAAAAGGGAAGGTTTTCAAAATGGTAGTGAGACCTGCTATGATGTATGGTTTGGAAATGGTGGCACTGACAAAAAGACAGGAGGTGGAGCTGAAGGTGGTAGAGATGAAGATGTAAAGATTTTCGCTGGGAGTGACCAGAATGGACAAGATTAGAAATTAGTACATCAGAGGGTCAGTGGATGCTTTGGAGATAAAGTTAGAAAGGCAAGGCTGAGATGGTTTGGACATGTGCAGAGGAGGGACAGTGGATATATTGGACAAGGATTTTGATGGAGCTGCCAGACAGGAGGAAAAGAGGAAGACCACAGACGAGTCCTGGATGTAGTGAAGGAGGACATGCAGAGGGTTGATGTGACAGAGGAGGATGCTGGGATAGGATGAGATGGAGGCAGATGATCTGCTGTGGCGACCCCTAAAGGAAGCAGCCGAAAGAAGAAGAAAATAAAGTAAAGAGTAAAGTAATGCATCATTAAAACAAAAGATAATGTGTCGTACATTAAATAAAATTTGGAAAAATAAATAATAATAAATATATAAGTGGTCTGTCAGCCAATTGCTCACAAAATTCCAGAGAGCAGTAAGGGTCATTAAAAACATTTTTTTTAAAAAGTCCTCCATGTGCATACAGACATTATCGATGTGCACAAAGTGTTGTTTTGTGAGGCAGTAACATTTATCAGATCTCAATCATATCTCCAGTATTTTGTCCTCATGCCCCCTGCGTGGCAAACACTGAGGTGTGAATGGATGTACTTCTAAAATAATGGCTGTTTTTTGTCCAGAGTATATCTTGTGGCCACCAAACGATCAATATTGCAGCACAGCTGCTGTTGGAAGTGTTGTGGACATTGTTGGAGCTCTCTCCCTCTGGCTCAGTTCCCCACCTGAGGAAGAGAACTCTGTATTCGTCTCATGTATATGTTTCTCACTCTTCCGTGTCTCTTTCTTTTTTTTTTTATAGTCTTCACATTTTTTTTCTTTCACCCACCCGGTCTTTGTCTCTCAGTCACCACATACACACCGACAGAGTCAATAGGTTTCTACGTTTTCACCCCACCGTGTCACATTTCCATTACAAGACAGAATGGATATGGGCTACTGCTTGGAACACATCTCCACATCTCGCTTTCATACATTTTCCAGAACGTAGTCAGAGGCTTTCATTCTTTCTCTCTGCTGCAGTGATTGTTTGAGCAGATTGGCTATACAGGGGCTGCAGAGTGAGGACGATATCAGGATGGCGTCCCTTCAGAACAACTCATTCCCTCCCTCTTTTTCTTATCTGAAGTCATACATGCTTGACTGGATAAAAAGCCTCCACTCCTCTCAACAAAACCGACATGTATCTGATCAAGTAACCACCAAAACCGCAAAGGTTCCCAGCTGTACGACTTTGCTACCCGACAGATCTCCTGAGGACACACAACGTGTCTTTTCTTCAGTTTGGAATCATAAGACATTCAAGCTCAGCATTACTGGGATAGGAATTTAGATAACGTGACATGCAAATTTTCAATTATCAGTTAAATAAATCTCACCAGGAGGTGGCGGCACTCACCTACTAGGAGGTCGTTATCGCCTCATTCGGTGGAAGCAGTTTTTCCCTACTGAAAGTGAATAGTAATGAGCAGTATGTTTTCAGGTTAAAATAGCAGCAAAAGTTCACATTTGGATGCTGCAGACTTGATTTACTTTACTATCTGTGTCAAGTAGTTCCAGACTCTTCTATGGACGTTGTTTTCTGTGCAAAATCTGGTTGGTTAGTTGTTAGCCTTTAAAAAGACGTCCCTTTATATGTAAATTTGGTTGAAAAGAAACCAAATTACTCTTTTTTCGGGCTTGAATTCGACCATTTACTAATTCACGTTTATCTACTGAGGAATTTTCTTTTGATTAGAGGTGTAGTAGATTCCTCAAGCCTCAGTCACGCAGGCCTAGAAATCCCCTGGCAACCATAGGTCCCTAGGAAAAAATGAATATTCCCCGACCAGCTGGCCAGTAGTTGCTGGAGGTTGCTGGCAGTTGCTAGGTGAAACTGATTGCAAAGAGGTGTGCGGTGCTGCACCAAAAACCTCCTTGCAGTTGCTCTGGTTGGTAGCAGATTGCAGCAGTCACTTGTGGTTTACATGGAAGACGCTGACTTGTCTGCAAACATTTGCCAGCTGAAACTGAAATGTCTAATGCAAAGCAGGAATGGAGACTGTTTGCCTTCAAAGTAAAAGTGTGGTAGCAGTAAGGCACAGCTTTTACTTTGAAGGCAAACATTTCCATTTCCCATTTGGTGAGTATTTAGTAAGTGTTTGCAAACAAGTCAGCGTCTTCCATGCAAACTACAGGTGACTGCTGCAATCTGCTAGCGACCAAAGCAGTCACAAGGCAATTTTTCGTACAGCACCAATTTCACCTAGGAACTGCAAGCAACCTGGCAGCAACCACTCCCCAACCGTTCAGGGAATACACATTTTTTCCTAGCTACCAGAGATTGCTTTCTGTCTCTAGGCCTGTGTGATTGAAGCTTAGATTGTGCATCACTGTCAAGGCTAAAATCACACCAAGTGTTTCAAAAATGCAACACATGGCTCTTTGCAATTTTTAATACAATACTTGATTGACATTTTATGTGGTTGTAAGAGAGTTGCAATCAAACAGCAACACAACACACACTCCAGGTACACCAGATGGCATTTTCATTTCTTTTGTTGCTCGTTCTTTCATGTGTTTGTATAAATTGGTGGTGTTGTCACAGAGGAGAATTTCCTTCTTGCACGTATCGCTCTTTGCAATGTTTTCATATACAGCCATAAAATATCTCCACAGGATGCTCTACTTTCTCACTCACTCACTGCAGAAGTGAGAAAAAAGAAGTGGGAGGAGCAAAATGTGTTTGCATGAGAGGAGCGGCATTTGTACTGACATGTCTACTTTTTAAAAATGGGAGCAACGTCCTGAACATAGATAAGGATCAGTCCTCTCACACTAGTATGGATCCGATACAAGTACCAATGTTGGTACTGAGACTGTTGATATTCAGATCGATCCGCCCACCCCTACTAGCAACATGACAAGTGATAACAACCTTTCAATGTGCTGATAACATTAAAAAACAGGTGATTTTAAAGTACCCGTAATGATTCAGACACTTAATAAGCGCAGATCAATGCAGAAAAAGGCGGAGAATGCATCTTCCTGTGGAGAATTAACAACATAGCCAGAAACTAGAGGCCTTTGTCAAAAATTCTGAATATATGCTTCACAACACAAAACACTATGGAATAAGATAATTGGAGGGGGTAACGTATTAGCATGTGACACATGCAAGCCTGTCAGAGTTGATGTGGATTGTTGCATTTGTAGAAATACAAGCGTATCTGTTCCATGTGACAGATGACTGACGGATGTCTAAAACTCTGCAGACAGATTTTGGAAAACATTGCTCAGCGTGTGTTGCCCTTTAGTCTGCATTGTGTTCTTGTTACTGAAAGTTAGGGCTGTCAGTTTGATTTGAAATGTTTCTTTGAAATTTGAACTACTGCTAAAATGATGCTGTGAATTTGTTTTTTACCAGTGTGAGTGCAGCAGGATGTACCTTGTATTCCAGCAGGTGGACTTCATAAAATGCACAGTTCATCTGACCCTGCTGTCCTCTCAGGAAAACAGGTTTTTTTTTTTTTCCTTTGTGTGCAGCCATCCCCAGCCAAACACCCAGCAAACATGGTTTGATTTAAAACTTAGGAGGTGCTGTAAGTGCAATAACTGCAACCACTGCATAAATTTAATACAGACCATTTTTGTTCTCACAAGAAAAATATTAATCTTTTAATTAACTGGAAAACTTTGGTGAACAGTGCATGGATCAACTTAAGGGCCGGATGCATCTCTCAGGTCCTTTACTGGTCATAACTTTCAGATACTGTTCATCTGCTGTAGATTATTTTTAGGCCTGCCGCTTCTTCTTTTGTCCTGCACTTGTGCAGTTTCCTTACATTTTTAAGGACACACTGCAAACCATGCTGAGATATGTCAAGTTTTTGGTTAATAGGTCTCTTGGAATCACCTTGTTGGTACAAAAATACTATTTTATGCCTGTCAAATTGTGTTATCCTTGGCTTTTTTTGTAGATTCAACTAAAAAATTATTGATAGGTTAGTGTTAAGTGGCTTAACAAAAATCATTCTTCTAAAAATGGTCAGGTACAAGGACTGGATTGAATGAGTGAAATGAGTGAAAAATCAGCCAATGTCCACAAAAAAACTTTGAAAGGCCTTCAGAAAACCTGGAGAACTATTGCTCAAGACAACTTAAAAAAGTTACAAGAAAATCTTGCTCATTAGAAGAAAAATATAAAGAAATGAGGGTGGTGCAAGACATTTGCACAATACTATATCTCTTCCAAAGAGCACCTCAAATAAAAGCAATTTGATTCCAAGAGCTCCTACTCAAATATTTTTCATGTTTTTGTTACAAACTATAGAAAAACTAACGGACTACAATAAATGGATAATCATGTCTAGGAAGTAATGTCTGAAAGAATCAGAAGCCCCACTCACTCCATGCTTCCACAGCCTTACTTTCATACATAAAAGTAAAGGTGCATGCTGGCTTTGTGAAGTTGCTCACACAGTTCAACAGAAGCACATTAGCAGACACATGATCGCACTGGATTTTGCAAGGTTAAAATTTGCCTGTGCACTGAAGCAAAAAGCAGGTGGGACAGATGAGCTGCATGTGTGGGGTAACAGCAGTCCACAAAGTTAAAAATGACACTTTATTGTTGTTACCTTTGAATAATGTCCTTGCTTTCTGTGCAGACAGTGTCCCTCCTGCAGTTATATATAAATAACGATATGAACAAACAAAATCCAACCTCTTTCTCAAAGTCACTGTGTTTCTCCCTGAACATTAATAGTTAACCCAAATGAAGGCCTTTCAATGAAAAGACAATTAAATAACTCATGAAAGTAGCAAACAATGGTGCACAGTGATTGCAGGACAACAATTAAGTAAGACACAAGCAGTCCAAGACTGCATACCTCCACCCTCAGTAAAATGACCAAACTGACTTGAAAAGTTAATCAACCTGAGGGAGAACACAAAGGCTTTATAGAGGGATAATAAGGCACAGATAAATTTAATCAAGGCAACAGGGGGAGGAAAGACATATGAGAAGCCTTCATGCTTTGACTAACTTTCAAAATAAGAATAGAAGTAAACTGAAAGAAAGGCAAAGAACAACAGAGACAAGGGGAACACAAAGTATATGGAAAAGCAAAAGATTCAAGAACATTAGGACAATACCAAAACCTACAGTTACAGCAGAAAACATGGATCATAATAACCATAAAAACAAACACCAAGACACCCTGAGGCATGATAAAATCCACTATTGCACATTTCATTCATCCCTGGTTTGTGTCAAACTACGATAAAACAGTGCAAAACCAGACCAAGGGAGTCTTTCTCTTCAGTTTCAGTTCTCCTGTTCTAGCCATCATAGACAATAAAACTTTCCTAACAGCTTGTTTAAAGGAATCTAATAGCCAGCTCAGCAATGATTAAAGAAAAACTATAACAGCAACATAAACCACCAAAACTCTGAAAAGACACATTGGAAACACCAACCAAAAAGGTTTCATGTGTGTATTTTTCTTCTCAATCATATACTGACTTCCTAAGCCATGCATTGCAAATGTTTCAGTTAATTATGATGCAGTCTTTCTTAGTATAGACTTTATGGGTTGTGTCAAACTAATTCGAAGAGTTAGGATGTATTTTCTGATTTAGTTGAACTACTCTGAGCTCTGTCCATGGTGCTGAAATCAGGCAACTTGAGCCCTTTGCAGACATGCACTCCTTTCCAGCATGAATGTGTTAGCTTGATGTCTGAATATGCACCGTGGTCAATTTATAGCAAAAGTTGCATCATTTTTAACATAGCACAAGTCTGAATGCATGCCGTCACATGAGCGGAGAGGCACATTATCACACCTGCGCATCACTCCGGCATCTTGAGTTGTTCAGCTCACCTAAAGACGAGACAATAGCGTAAGAAAAAAAAAAACTTTTCTCACACAGCTCAAATTCATCCCATGAAACCCTGACCTCATGCATTATTGTAAGCTGCTTGTCGTCCTGTCAAATCTTCTGCATAGCACATAATATCATGCACGGGCTCCTAATGCTGCTCTTATTTGATGCATACTGTGGCTTGTCCTGTTAGAGTTGTGGGAATAAAGCTGTGAGGAATATTGACATAAACATAACCTGTTTATATTGTCACTTCAACACATTGATGAAACAAGCAATGTGACATTAATTTGAGATTTTATTGTTTTCTTCTAAATGCTCTTATTGCTCCTACATGCTGTTGTTCCTAGCTTCATATTTTTAGTCTCTGACTCCACTAGTAAAATTTTGCTTGATTCACAGTTAAAAAATGAAATCTCTTTTCCTTATGTTGGTCCTTGTTTGGTGCAGTCTTCAGTTCAGCCTCTGGCTGAAGCTTCTCTCCCTTTAAGCCAGTTTTCTTCTGAGTGGCTGCTCCCCATAAGGCCCCAATCACATAGGCCTAGAGACCTGTTAGCTACTACCTGGCAACAACTGGTCGCCAGGGAAAAATGAGTAATTCCAGACTGGTTTTTGAGTGATTACTGGAGGTTGCGGGCAGTCGCTATGAAATCAGTTGTTAAAGCCCTGTCACACAGACTAGTCAGTAACCCCCTGGTAACCAGTGGTTGCTAGGGGAAAATCTGTATTCCCAACCACTTGGCGAGTGGTTGCGGGAGGTTGCTTGATGTCACTAGGTGAAATTGGACACACAGAGGTATACGGTGCTGCGACAAAAACTTCCTTGCGATTTCCACGGTCACCAGTAGTTTGCATGAAAGATGCCAACTTGTCTGCAATCACTCACCAACTACTCGCTAAGTGGTAGTGAGACTGTGAAGAGTCCACACTGGAAACCGAGACCGTTCACCTTCAGAGTAAAAGTTGGGCTTTTTTAAATGTGTTGGTTTCAGCAACTTTTACTCTGAAGGCAACAGTCTGTGTTTCCAGTTTGCGTTGCATGTTTTACTACCGCTCACTGGTTACTTACGAAGTGTTTGCAGATAAGTTGGCGTCTTCCAGGCGAACCACGAGCGACTGCAATAATTTGCTAGCAACCAAAGAAATCACAAGAAGGTTTTTGGTGCCACACCCTCTTTGTGACCAACTTCAGTCAGCGACAGCTAGCAAATACCCACCAACCTGTCAGGGTATACACATTCTTCCCTAGCAACCAGAGGTTGCCAGGTTGCTGACCGGTCTCTAGGGATGTGTGATTGAGGTGTAAACTGAAGGTTTGAGCAGCGGGTGGGTGGGGCTTCTGTGCTCAGTCAGAGCTGTGTGCCTGCAATGACCATATTATGGCTATCCACTCGTTCACATCATACATAATGTCTGGATTATTTGTACATACACTGACCTCATTAATTGAAATTTTGGTCATGTTTGACATGAGTATCCATCATTCTAACAGCATATATGACAGAAAACAAGAGAAAGAATAATAGGTTCACTTTACATTTCTAAATATCTGTTTATTGATCCCAATCAGCTATTTTTCTTTAATTTCTGCATTTTTCATCTCATTCTTTACTTTAGTTTTCCTCACTGCTTCATTTCTCTGACCACCTTCAGCTGATTATATAAAATCTGTTTTGCTGCCTTGTACAGCATGAAAGCAGATTTCTGCACAAGCATTTTTTCACAGACCTAAAAATCACAAGTCCTTATTTCTGCACCGGACTGCAAAGGCAGAATATAAATGCAGAATCACCAGAAGCTTGAAAAAGTATTTTTTTAAATTTCAGCCACATGTACTATACTGCACACACTTAATCCAAGTACCACTGTGAGTAAGCATGCATTCTGATGAGGCAGACTTGCATATTTCCAAACCTCAAATATGTCACAAGGTCTTACGTCTTTGTTAGAGGGAATGAATGTGTGTGCAGATACGCGTCAGCAGCGCCTGAGGGTTTACGTACGTATTAGTGTTCTCTCTGCATGCGTGTGTTTGCTCTTCAGAAGGCTTTTGGGTGCAGGATGCATCACTCTGGCCCGAGGATTTTTCTCACACATAGGACCAGGCATTCATCCCATATTGACTATAATGTAGAATCAGCCCACGCATGGCTGAGCTGAGTCAATGAGCGCCAGTCTGATTCCCTGCATCAAAGCAACAGAGATACAAGGGGCTGGATACTGTAATTGTGTGTGTGTGTGATTATAGTGAATGCTGTCCCTGTGAGCTTTCCAGTGCACCATAAATATACACACACACCACAGACAAAGATAATAAAAGGTTAATACAAAAAGAATGGAATAACATGGAAAAAGAAACCAGGAAATGATTCAGGGAGAATATAAAAGGAAGAGGCAAGGAGAGGAGAAATAAATAAGGGTATCGAGGTAAGAGGACAGACATAAGAGGAAAGGAAACAACAAGACAAAAAAGGAAAGGCGAAGAGAGGAGACAGTGGATGGAGAAAAGAACTGGGAAGAGGAGAACAGAAAACAAGAGTATGGGAGGGGAAGGAGACTAGGGGAGACTGGAGGAAAGGAAACAAGAAATAAAGAGAGGAAACAAAAGTAAGGGAGAGGAAACAAGGGTACAAGAGTGGAGAAAAGGAGACTGAATAAAAGGAAATAAGAGGAGACTAGAGATTAAATGACGGGAGGACGTAGAGAGAGGAAGGAAAAAGGTGAAAACGATAAAAAGAGAGAGATAAAACAAGGGAAATGAAGTAAAATGAGAGGAAACAAGTAGAGGAAAGGAAACAAGAGTAGAAGAGACGAGAGCTGAAGGAAGGAGAGGGAATAAAGGGAAATAAGAGGTGAAAACAAAAATGGAGGAGCACAAAGTAGAGATTAAACAGAGAAGAAAGGGAAGGAAACGAGAGGAGATGACAGACAAGAGGAGAGGTGAGAAAACAGCAACAGAGGAAATGAGGAAAGGGAATAAAACCAGAGGAAACCAGAGACTAAGAGAGGAATTAACAATGAGATGAATGAGGTAAGATTAGATGAATTGGGAAGACAAACCAGAGGAAGAAGGATAGAGAGTGGAGGGGAAGAGTTCTCCAGCAGATGGACTTGTAGCAGCAGTGTGTACTGGCCATGAATAGCTCCAAGCCTCTTTGTGTGCACTCTGAAGAGGATGAGGTGAAAGCAAAGCGCTGATTCAATGAAGGAGGAAGTCGAAGGATGGAGGCTCAGTAGACATGTGCTGACACTCAGTGGAAAGAAAGGAAGAGGGGAAGAAATCACACACTGTACATAAACCCAGATGTGCACTCACTTTCCTCTCCTCATGCTGCAGCTGCTTCCATCTAGTGTCCGGCTCTGCTCCAATCAGCACAACAAGCATACGCATCAGCCGGCGCACTTGCCCGTGGCTGTGTCTTTGACGCTGATGCTGATTGCAGCTGTCTGCTGCTCCAAATACGACCCTGGGGCCACACATTTATCAGCTGGTAATCAGCTGGCCCTTTGCACACTTTACTTGCCTCGGCTGCCACCACTGCAGCTTCCTGTCCCAGTGCTGTATATACCATGTGGCACAACAGGACATGATGGGATATCATGTTGTTACATTCTCACTTGTGCTGCTAATTTGTATCTGGTGGGATAGAGGTGACAGTGTTACCTGATTCTGAGAGTTTAGTTTTGATCTTCCGTTACAGTGCTTTGTTTTTTTTTTTTATTAATGTTTGATACTCATCATAACTCATCAGTTATTCCACATCTTCTAAAAGTAATGCAACTCCTAACCCAGGCTTAAATACAACACAAACCTTTAATGTCGTTCCACAGGAATGAGTGTGCTTACCAGAAGCTACCAGAAGACAGATTACTGCTAGTTTTTAGAGAGTTTGGACAGCCTTTCTCTGAGATATAAGGCATGAAAGTGCATTTCTTTAACATGCTTGTTTTTTAAATACTGAGTTGTGTGCGTAAGTGACCAAATTGAGCCTGATGTCATCTTCATGAAATTGTTTTTGCCTAAAAGACGTAGCAACATTGTGAAACCTGCAACCAGTACATTGTTTGCAAGGCTTGAGAACAGCTCAGCTTGTTGGGGTTAGTAGAAACATGGAGTTAAAACTAAGCCACCCACAATGTCCAATGATAATGACATGAAAACAGCTCTTACTGTCAGTGTTTGACATGCCGTCTTTTACCTTGTGGATCTAGAATCTACATTCTTTCTACATTCATTGCAGTTACGCTGCAATAGACCTAGGCTGCTGGGGGCTTCCCATGATGCACTGAGTGTTTCTCCTTCTCGCACCTCTGTTCACTCAACATGTGTTTATATACCACTCTGCATTTAATCATGAGTTATTATTAATCTCTGGCCTCTCCTCCACAGTGTGTCTTTTGTCCTGTCTCCCTCCCCTCACACCCAACAGGTCGTGGCAGATGGCTGCCCCTCCCTGAGCCTGGTTCTGCCGGAGGATTATTCCTGTTAAAAGGGAGTTTTTCCTTCCCACTGTCGCCAAGTGCTTGCTCGTAGGGGATCATCTGATTGTTGGGGTTTTTCTGTATTATTGTAGGGTCTTTACCTTACAATATAAAGCAACTTGAGGCAACTGTTGTTGTGATTTGGCGCTATATAAATAAAATTGAATTGAATTGAATTCCTAGGTCCCTCCATTTGCACATCCACTGATCATGGGCCAATATGCAAAGGATAAATCAGCCAATATTATAGTGGTTATTTAATGTTCTTCTGATAACCACTTATACTGGCTGAGCAGACATCTGACCTTTCACATCCAAAATAATCCAGGGTCCACAGAACAGAGGTGTTGCTGAGATAAAGCAATATTTATTTTTAATAATAAGCACATAGAGTATCCAGGAATTCAAACTAAACTGGACATAAGGATTAGAAAGATTAACAAAAGATTAACTAAGGATTGTCTGAAATCAAGAGCAGTGCCTTGAAGATGTGACCTGGCCTTGACCTGAGGATATGAGGTCAAAGACTGTGTCTTTCTGCTCCAGCCACACCGTCCAGGTAGCATAACCTGCCTTTGTCTCCTTTGCACACCAATTCCAGCCACTAGATGGAGCACACTCAAACAAAGGAGTATTACACTGAGACTATCCTATATTAGACATAATCATCTTTGGCTCCTACAAATATTGATACCTATCCATCCATGAAACATTTGGAAAAACAGATAGATATCCACACATACTGATCTTGACATCCACCTGCTAGAGAAGGAAAATGAATTGAATTTAAAAAGACTTTTTGTTTGTTTAACAACTAACCCTCTGTCTATTACAAGGTGAGTGAAGAAGAAACACTGCATCATGGGAAGCCCCCAACAGCCTAGGCCTATTGCAGCGTAACTAAGGGAGGATTCAGGGTCACCTGATCCAGCCCTAACTATAAGCTTTATCAAAAAGGAAAGTTTTAAGCCTAATCTTAAAAGTAGAGAGGGTGTCTGTCTCCTGAATCCAAACTGGGGGCTGGTTCCACAGAAGAGGGGCCTGAAAGCTGAAGGCTCTGCCTCCCATTCTACTTTTAAATATCCTAGGAACCACAAGTAAGCCAGCGGTCTGAGAACGAAGTGGTCTATTGGGGTGATATGGTACTATGAGGTCTTTAAGATTGAGCCTGATTATTCCAGACTCCGTATGTGTATGTGTACCTTGTTATTAGTAAGTAAACTTCAAAAATTCATGAGTGGGAAACAAATGTTGTAGTACAAAATATGAAAATGTCTAAAGTTTGTTACTCTTAACCTTATTTCAGGCTGGAATTGCAAAAATGCAACTCATAACTCATTTAAAGGTTTTGTCAATGATCCTGCAGCACTCTATAACTGCAAATTTGCAAGTTAAACTGCCTTCATTCTAACCGGTGTATTTGTTGTGAAAACCTTGACATATCTAGCACCTGTAACTGTAATTGTTGACAGTAATCTGCAGAATTCAAAACAAAAAATACAGTGTATCTGTAAAGTATTCACAATGCACACTACGCAAGAAATCACTTTCTTTCTTTCTTTCTTTCTTTAGATCCCCATTAGCTGCAGCAATGCAGCAGCTATTCTTCCTGGGGTCACAAATCTTTACATTATGACAGTGCTTACAGGAGATCATGGGATATTCAGGAGGGAAGAAGTTTTATGACATGATTTGTTCCATCGGTGGCATCCTGTTACAGCACCACGCTCGGTTTCAGTGAATTCTTTAGAACAACCCTTTCTTTCATGTTTTTAAAGGCAGACTGCATAGCTACGTAGGCACTTGAGTTTATACACCTGTGGCAGAAAATACTTGAATGTACAGATTAAAAAAGTGTGGCCCAATACTTTTGTCCATATAGTGTAGTTCCTGACTGACTTAAATACTTTAAAATACCCATGAGGTAGAAAAAATAACTTGCTTTGAAAAAAATCAGTCACATTTCACATGACAGCTCCTCTGGAATGACTGATTTTATTTTCCAAATGGATAAATCCGTATTTTTAGTGTCAGTATTCCCAGGAAGTCCCAGGATCACACTCCATTTTGTTAAGATTTACTTTGTGGTATTTGTGGCTACCTGCAGATAGATAGCAGCTGGTAGCCAAATCTGGCTCAAAGCTCCTCATTTTGCTGCCTGAGATGCAAGTTTCTGCACATGTTCTCTGACAAATAAACATAATAAAAAGGACAGAGTGTGCAGGGTGGGGAGCCACAGAGGAAGGTAAAATGACTACCTGTGGTAGCTGCAGCCACTTCGCTGCTATTGACTGAAGATGTTTGAGCTAAGCTGTTATGGTTCCCTGTCAGTGTGTTGGGCTATGAAACGATAGTTTGTCATTACAATGGTGTGCTCCTATCATTTTTGGTGTAGAGAGAAATCATTTTCGTGTGGAATACCAACATACAGTGCATCCGGAAAGTATTCACAGTGCTTCACTTGTTCCACATTTTGTCATGTTACAGCCTTATTCCACCTCATAATTTTACACACAATACCCCATAATAACAAAGTGAAAAAAGTTTGCTTGAAATTTTTGCAAATGTATTAAAAATTAAAAAAAACAAAATATAACATGTACATAAGTATTCACAGACTTTGCCATGACATTCAAAATTTAACTCAGGTGCATCCTGTTTCCACTGATCATCTGTCAGATGTTTCTACAACTTGATTGGAGTCCACCTGTGGTAAATTCAGTTGATTGGAGATGATTTAGAAAGGCACACACCTGTCTATATAAGGTCCCATAGATGACAGTGCAGGTCAGAGCACAAACCAAGCCATGAAGCCCAAGGAATTGTCTGTAGACCTGTGAGACAGGATTGTATCGAGGCACAGATCTGGGGAAGGGTACAGAAAAATTTCTGCAGCATTGAAGGTCCCAATGAGCACAGTGGTCTTCATCATCCGTCAGTGGAAGAAGTTTGAAACCACCAGGACTCTTCGTAGAGCTGGCTGCCTGGCCAATCTGAGTGATCAGGGTAGAAGGGCCTTAGATAAGGAGGTGACCAAGAACCCAATGGTCACTCTGACAGAGCTCCAGTGTTGGTCTGTGGAGAGAGGAGAACCTCACAGAAGGACAACCATTTCTGCAGCACTCCACCAATCAGGCCTGTATGTTAGAATGGCCAGACGGACGCCACTCCTCAGTAAAAGGCACATGGCAGCCCACCTGGAGTTTGCCAAAAGGCACCTGAAGGACTCTCAGATCATGAGAAACAAAGTTCTCTGGTCTGATGAAACAAAGCTTGAACTCTTTGGCCTGAATGCCAAGCGTCATTTCTGGAGGAAACCAGGCACCACTCATCATCCCTACAGTAAAGCATGGTGGTGGCAGCATCATGCTGTGGGGATGTTTTTCAGCAGTAGGAACTGGGAGACTAGTCAAGGTCGAAGGAAAGATGAATGCAGCAATGTACAGAGACATCCTTGATGATAACCTGCTCCAGAGCGCTCTGGACCTCGGACTGGGGCGAAGGTTCATCTTCCACCAGGACAATAACCCTAAGCACAAAGTCAGGATAACAAAGGAGTGGCTTCAGGACCACTCTGTGAATGTCCTTGAGGGCTGTGCACCGACGCTCGCCATCCAACCTGGTGGAGCATGAGAGGTTCTGCAAAGAAAAATGGGAGAAACTGCCCAAAAATTAGGTGTGACAAGTTTGTAGCATCATACTCAAAAAGACTTGAGGCTATAATTGCTGCCAAAGGTGCTTCAACAAAGTCTGTGAATACTTAAGTAGATGTTATATTTTTGTTTTTTATTTTTAATAAATTTGCAAGAATTTCAAGCAAAGTTTTTTCACTTTGTCATTATGGGTTATTGTGTGTAGAATTATGAGGTGAAAAATGAATTTCATTAAATTTTTGAATAAGGCAATGTGGAACAAGTGAAGCGTTGAGTATTTTCTGAATGCACTATACGTATGTCATGAACTCCATTGACTTTTTTCTACCATTAAAATAAAATAAAACTAAACTTTATGACTTAATAAATCATATAACAATAATTTATAAAAATGGCCTGAATTAAACACTTGGTAATGTCATAAGTTGTTCTGAATCTGGTCGGTAGAGTATCATAAAGGTAATGGTAAAGGTAATGAGCAATTACTGAGTTTACCAAACACCAAATGTAACATAGATCACTTTCTCTTTAGCAGCTGCTAAATCTTTAATTTAATACTGAAATAATTTTTCAGTCAGATATGAGGTACAGCTGTACAAAAAAATCATTTTGTCTGATTTTTAGAGAAAAATAATAAAGTTTTAATTAAAAAAAAAACTAAATAAAAAAAACTGAGAACAATGTCAACCCATGTGAGGTCTGACTCCCCAACAGCCAAAATGTCATGAACCAGTTCTTCCCTTAAGAATTACTGGCAACATACTGACATGATACATGTTTGTGTGTGTGTGAGTGTATGAGTGTGTGTTTTCTATCTGTGTTGCCTCAACCAGCAGACCCTCTTGGCACAGACAACCCTCTAATGGGGAGCAAGGGGCCGGGGAGGGGATAGAGGAGGTGGAGAGGGAGCTGGGTTGCCAGAGCACAGGTTAATCCACTAATTGGGAGCAAAGGGAGACGGGTTGCCAGATTGTGATGGCCACCAGGAGGGGCCGTTTAAGGGGGACATCTGTTCCTGCTGGAGAACAGCCGCCCTCACAGTTCCCTAGTTTCCTCTCTGACACTCATCTTCTTTATACACAAACCTGACAGCGATGGTCTCCTCCTCCAAAGTCTCGTGTTGCATCCAACTCATAGAGACTAATGGGACCAAAAGCCAGAATCTGGCTGGAAAAGGATAAAAGCTTTACAAGAGTTTCTTTTCAACGGGAAAAAGGGGTTGTCTTGGCAGCGACTTTGGGCCTACAAATAGCTGGTTTGTGTTTCAAACCAACAATTATGGACAATATGTTTTGTCGTATCGTGTGGTCCGACATACCATATTGTAGCCTGGATGAGATCCACTTCAGTTTATTCAGGAAACATAGTCAGGAGTATAAATAAAACACATTCAGGGAGCAAAGACTGTTACTGTAGTAATACAGAGTTATTAGAAATTTTAAATATGAAGCTAAATCTGCCTAAAAAACACAGTTATTGACAATCATTGCTGCAAGACAAAGGTTATGAGCAGGTTCCCATTAGAGTGGTCCTCTAGTGTGCAGCAGAAGGACTACTGTCTCCAGCTGCAGTCTACAGTGGTGGGGTTGGTTATGTCATCCCCTCTGTGGGGGAACGTAAGGAACGTAGTAAGGACCGCCACAACAGCACCCTGGCCAGTGAGCAAGCCAGCAGGGAAAACATGAGGCGGGAGATGCCGGGATTAGCTGGTTATCAGCAGGTGTACCTTCAAAATATGACTGAGGGGATTGTTCACTCGTAAATCCATTGCAGATGGTGGTGTTCTCTTAGACCAGGGGCGTCAAACATGCAGCTTGTGGACCCCCCAAGGAGTCCTTTTCAGCTCACTTGGTAACTTTGCAAAGTTTGAAGAACGCTGTAAAATTATTCATTACTCTGCTTTTTCGGTAAAAGACACTGCTGTTCATTTTATGAAGCTGCTAGCTTTACACAGGAGGGAAAATTCAAAGCACATTTCAATCAAGACAAATTGTTTGAATCATAAAGACATAAAAAATCCTGACCCTGTAAAAATAGATGAAATGAGAAGCCCATATATTCTTTTGAAATTACATTCATTTTTCTTAATATATGTCAGCCTGTCCATCTGTCCTGTAAATAAATCATTAAATGAGAAAATTAATTTACCAAGAAATAACAACTTCTGTTTTCTGACAGATTTTTAGGATAAGGCTTTAGAGTAATCAGGGTTTTTCCTGCATATAAAAACAATTTTGACACCCACCAGAAAAAGGTTTTGGCTTTCCAACAAATGCAAAATCACCAGGACTGTGATTTTTAACAAGTTTTCAAAGTGGGGTTTAATTTACAGAAGTTTAAAATACATTTTTGTTTATCAAATGTCCAAAAAATAACAGGAAAATGCACAGATTTCTCTTAAGTAAAGTATACCGTATATGCAGTTGTGCTTGTGTGTGTAGTCACTCTGCAAAAGCCTATTTTGATCCAGGAAAAGCCTGAGTAACATGTCTTTCATTTGGGCTTATAGTTTCAGCTTTTTAAAACTCGGCAGCACGGTGGTGTGGTGGTCAGCACCATTGCCTCACAGCAAGAACGTCCTGGGTTTGAATCCACCGGCTGGCTGAGGCCTTTCTGTGCATGTTCTCACTGTGCCTGCATGGGTTCTCATCAACTTCCTGCCACAATCCAAACACATGCATGTTAGGTTAATTAGTGATTCTAAATTAGCAGTAGGTGTGAATGCGAGAGTGAACAGTTGTCTGTCTCTCTGTGTTTGCCCTGCGATAGACTGGCGACCTGTCCAGGGTGTACCTTGCCTCTTGCCCTATGACAGCAGGGAAAGGCTCCAAGAAAACAGATGGATGGAGTTTCAGCTTTTTAAAACTCACTTCTTTAACCTAAAAAAGCAAAAAATGTGGAGAGATGTTTTTATAATATATGATGTTCTGCAGGAATTTTACTGGTCTAGCCCACTTGAGATCAAATTGGCTTATATGTGACCACTAAACTAAAATGTGTTTGACACCCCTGTCTTAGACTAATAAAAAATTCAGAAGTGCTAAAATGAGTTGCAAGATAAACATGTACACCCATTAATATACCTGGGCCAGCCAAACACTGCATGACTTATGAAATTATAGATAAACACAATTTCACTAAACAAATATGTTGTACTCTTCATGTCTTTATTGAACACAGTGAGTAATCAATCACAGTACGGGCTGAAATAAGTGAATTTAGCAACTTGTAAATGTGTTTTAGCAGCAACAACATGAGACAGTTTCCTGTGTAAATGCTTAGGAGGTTTTCACAGCTGTGAGGAGGAATCGTGGAAAAGTTCTCCTACAAAACTAATTCAGTTCAATGTTTCGAGGATGTGGTGACCGAACACCTCTTTTCGTGTCATGAAAAAGCATCGGAGCTGGCCAAAGGTCAGGACCTTGACATGTTCATTTTAAAACATGATTTTTCTTCACCTTCCTGTCATGGATTTGCTTGTGCCCTTTGGGTCATTGTCTTTGTGTATTCTCCAACCTTTCCAAAGCTCAGGTCAGGGACTGCTGCAACGCTATAAATTCCTCTTTCAATGATCTCAAAGCATCCAGGACATGAAGTAGCAAAGCAACCCCAAACCATGATGCTCCCACCACCGTGCTTCACAGTTCTATTTGCCTTTCACAGTTCACAGTTCTGCATAATTGCCAGAAATGTTTAAATTTTGTCTCATCTGGTCACAGAACATTGTGCCAGAGTTTTGTGCGACATCCAGCTGTTTTGGGGTTTTTTTGTCTTTAGAGTCTTTGGTGTTTTTTCTAAAGTGGATACATGAACACAGATTATAGGAACTTACTGAGATTTCTGCAGGAGTTTTCCTGTTAGCCTTGGGTTCTTTCACATGTCTTTCAAGATTGCATGTTGTGCTCTTGGCATGATCTCTGCAAGATGCCCAGTTTTAAAGAAAGTAGCAGCAGCTTTGAATTTCTTCCACTTGTAGACTGTTTGTCCTATTGTGGATTTGACTCCCAGGTCTTTAGAAATGCTTTTGCAGCCTCATGCAAGTGTACATGTTTTCTTTCTTAGTCAGCCAGCTGTAGTAGCTCCTTAGAAGATAAGGAAAGTGCATCACAGCATATGTATCCTGTGTCTCTCAGCAGTTTCTTTGTCATTTACTTGTGCTTTTAAAACCAACAGGCCAAAAAAAACAACATGTACCCAGAAAAGGCAGAGGAGAGCTCTCGCTTTCCAAATGCAGGTTCTTAAATATTTAAAATCTAGTTTTACAAACGCTTTATGAGGAAGAAAATGTATTCAACACATTGTGAGGCCTCAAGGAGACACACAGTGTGTTTGGGTGATAAATACTGAATGAAAACATAAAGTGTCTGTTTGTGAGGAAAATCCACAGCACCTTAAAGTCTTTTACCCAAATTCACACACACACACACACACACATACAGTAAATATTATCTGGCCTGTAGCTGAACTTTATGAGCACAAAACTTTACTGATATCATTCAGCTTGTTTTTGGGATAAACAGGACAAAATACATCTCCACTCTTATGCAGAAAAAAACCTTTTCTTTCTTTCTTTCTTTCTTTCTCTCTTTCTTACTGCAGTATGTGGTGATTTCAGCTATGTTTAGGCTGTGATTAGGGAAAGAACGTGGTCGTGGCAGATGAACTGTGGTTTGAGACACCATTTTTGATTTGGGGAAAAATTGTGGTCAGAAAAAGCACATGAAAGATGGAATTGCTACCCTGTATGACGAATGTGATTTTGGTGGGTAATGTCGGGCACACGCAAACTACGCAGGTCACAGGTTTGGCATTTAGCATGTGAAGAAAAAAAATATTTTTTTCAAAGCAACTATCCCCATTCCCTTGCTAAATAAAGAAAATAATCTTAAAAGGAAGGTAAAGTTTGTCCTCATGGTCTTTTTTTCTCACTCATGTATCCAATTTGTATAACCCAATAACTGTTATAATTAGATAATAACTTTCTCAGAGCGTCTCCAGTTATAGGGTACAACAGTCCTGCAACTGAGACCAAAACAGCAATCCAGTTGTCCACAATATTGTATTACAGCTCCATTTTCCCATATCTGATTACCCATTTAAAGCTGTTGATGTCTGTTTAAACCATGCTATTATGATGAAAACATTCATATATAAGAATCATTCAGATAACAAGTGAAATGGAAATACATCAGAAAATTGGGACCCATTCAGGATCAAGTGATCAGGCTTGTGGTTAACCATCCCCTCTAAAGAAAAGCCAAAACCCTTGTTACTCAGTCTTTATTGGAGATCGAAATTTTCCAAATTGCATTGAGCATAGGCGGGAATGGATTAACCTGCACTTGACTCACGGTGCTAACCTTGCTGTAACACGTAAGGACCCAGCACACAGCGTGATAACGTTATTGTCCTTTTTATTGCAACACACACAATCTTAAACCAAGCGTGCTGGTTCTCCAGACTCTATCGACTCTCCCCTCCAGGTCCCGGCGACCTACTGAAATAGGGAAGGCATGATTAGATGACAACTCCCAGCTGACAATCACTCTTCCCTATCCCTGCCCCTCAGAACCCGCTGCTCCACCCCTCCCCTGCAGCTGAGCCACAAACCACACCCCGCCACACTTGCTTTTTACAAAAAGCCAGACTTTAGAAAAGTGTTTGTCTTGCTGTGACTTTTTGTCACAACAAGACAAACTTTTGGGACAAGGGATAAAAATGCTGTGCAGCACAGAGTATACTGTGAGGTGTGCAATAGTCCAGTGTGGGCATGCTTGGAAGAAAAGGACATAAATAAACTTGGAACTTCTTTCTGACATAGAAAAAAAAATAACTTTTTTTCCCTTGATAGCAAAATTGCTCACCACATTTATTTAAAAAATTGCATGTTGGCTGTTTGTTTATGTTGTGTCAAAGACAAAACTAAGTGTAATAGGTTTGTGAATACACAAACAGCTCAAAGCAGTGCTCTTACCTGAATGTTTTCCTTCCATCTTTGATCTGTTTTGTCCTGTGTGTCTGACTGTTTTAGGGTACGCCATCCTGCAGGCCATCATGGAGAAGGCGGGACAAAACAACTGGCAGGTCAGCGCCATCTGCGTGGAAAACTTCAACGATGCCAGCTACCGGCGGCTGCTGGAGGACCTGGACCGGCGACAGGAGAAGAAGTTTGTCATCGACGTGGAGGCTGAGAGACTGCAGAGCATGCTGGAACAGGTGATGCAAGCATTTGGCATCAGCATTTTGTTGTTTATTATTTTACCAGACCACAATAAGTCAGACATCTTTGTCCTTTTTACCTGGGGAGAATCAGCTGTTAGCAAAAGTTAAAAGTTAGTTACTGTAACTGTTAACCATCCGTCCGTTTTCTTAACTGCTTATCCAGTTCAGGTTTGCAGGGAGGCTGGAGTCTATCACAGCTGTCATGGGGTGAGAGGCGTGGTACACCCTGGACAAGTCTCCAGCCAATCACAGACTTAAGACAGACAGCTAATTTAGACTCACTCTTCACTCATTCCTCACCCTGCATGTTTAGAGCCGAGCCCCACTTGTTCCTGCACCTCAGTAAAACTGCTATTTTGACTTAAACGAACTCCTGAGTGGAGTCCCGATACAAGACGTATACAAGGATGCATCTTGTTTCATAGGCAGCCGAGTTTTTTGCAGTGATCAGTCCTCAACAGAACATATTGCTTCTCCTTCAGCTCAGCTGCCTCTCCTTTATCTGAACTGCACACATATGTAAAAGCTAAGCTTACATTATATTATTTTTTATTAGTACTCTCGCTCTCTCAGCAGGTCTTCTCGTTTTTGTTCCACTAATTTGCACTGCTTGTTGGTGGAATGCTGGTTATTACTGAAATGAACTGGCTGCGTATTTGTATATAAATTTGCGGCATCATGTTCATATGCCCTGCTTAGCAAATCTGACCCTTAATCTGCAGGTTAAATGAAATGTTTGTGCTTTTAGAAACTGCAAATTTTAGTTTACAGTAGCTTCAGTATGCCATCTTCTAAACATGGAGAGCACTGAAGTTTAGTCTTTGTGTAGTATTTTTCCTTAATAAGAACTAATTAAATGGGACTTATTATGATTTTCCTTATTTTCTGACATATATCAGAATCAGAATACTTTATTAATCCCTCAGGAAATTATGTGGTCACAGTTGCTCCAGGACAGCAAGAAAGTAATTAACAAGTTAAAATACCAATATTAAATAATACAATATATTACAAATTACAAAATATTACAAATAGCTCTAATAATACAATAACGCAATATATAAATATCCTAATATATTACAGAAATTAACTATAGATTAGTTGAATTGAGGTGCCCCTCTTATCATACTGCCTTTGTTATGTTAAGGGTGTACAATTGTTGCAGTGTATACCTGTGCTTTAGATGGAGGAGTTGTACAGAGAGAGCCACAGGCAGGAATGATTTCCTGTGTCATTCAGTGGTGCATTTGGGTAATCTCAGTCTCTCACTGAACGTGCTCCTGTGACTGGCCAGCACGTCGTGGAGTGGGTGGGAAGTATTGTCCAGCATTGTCCCTAACTTGGACAACATCCGCCTCTCCGACACCACCTTTAGAGAGTCCA
>VUQS01014005.1:3009-13404 GCA_015108495.1 Heterochromis multidens
GGAGAAACCAGAGCTCCCGGAGAAAAGGGCCCTGCCTGCTTTTGAAACTAGGACCCTCTTGCTGTGAGACAACAGTGCTAACCAATGAGCCACAATGCTGCCAAGCTGCCATGTATTTCAGAAAACAAAGAAATGTGATATCATTGATAGAGATTTTCCCTCAAAAGCTTAGCTCCCCCAACTCCTTACACCTGCAGGGAGTGTAAAAAAAACAAAAACAAAAAACACAATGCACAGAAATGCCTGACTATTTAAACTTTTGCTGAAAGGTTTAGGTTTGTGTCAAGCATAGTAACAGGCTGACTGAGAAAATTTATTTCCAGGTCCTTAAAAGAAAAGAAAATACAATATCAGAGGACTGTCTTCTGTCCAGAATAAAACATAAGCCTGCTGGTGCAGAAACACTGCTGCATGCACTTCTTTTTTCTTTTTTGTTTAACATTACTCTCGTCTGATCTGTCTGCAGTGCATATGCTAACATGGTGTAGTTGTGGAGGTCACAAACATTGTCCTTGCTACGGAGGAGTTAGAGAGACAGACATAGCGCGAGCAGGCTTGGACGTCCTCACCAGCAGCGCAGATGCCACTAAATAAAATATTTCATAATCCTGCCCAAATCCTCTAATCACCATGACAACAGGCAGCAGGGAGCCAGAGAGTGGTGGTGGTAGTGGTGGTGGTGTGTGGACCCCCCCCTCCTCCGTTTTCTTTTCCCTCCTTTTCCCTCTTTTAACCAGAATTTGGCTCCATGGTGTCAGATTGTTTTCCTCAATAGAAGCTGCGCTGTTTTGTGATGACCTAAAGAAGACATTGTATCGATTTTTGGGAAAGCGTTTCAAGTGGAACACTCACTTTTTTGACCCTGGTAGGCCACTGTATCGCATCTCAGTGACCAGCTGCAAACTCCTGGAGAGGAGCATCAAGTTTAAATTGAATTACTGCAGATAAAGGGCTGTCAGAGTCCAAAAGGTGCAGATACACACACACTGAAGGCCTGCTGGGTTCTGTATGGTGATAGGATAATGGAGGTGATGACCTCATGGGGTGAAAGGACCTGTTGCCTGGAAACAGTGTGGATAACAGCAAGAAACCAGGGGGGTAGTCATATCGCTGGTGTTGTGTGTATGCAAGTGTGTAGGTGCGAGTGTGTGATATTGACCAGCGTTGCCAGGTAAGGGAGATGATGACAGTGGTTTAAAATCAAGTTTAAGAGTATCGATCCCACTCAGGTATGTGTGTGTGTGTGTGTGTGTGTGTGTGCCACTGATCTCACAGCACACACACACACCGATCCAGCACTTCCTGCTGCGAGATGCATTTCCCTTCGTTTTCCTGCTTCTTCCTCCGCTCACTTGACTGTGTGTGCCAAACATAAATAATTAACTCCTTCTCCCCTCTGTCTCCCTGCAGGTATTCGGCCCCAGATAATGAATGGGCCTATGCATCCGCGCCCCCTGGTGGCGCTGCTGGATGGGCGCGACTGCACCGTGGAGATGCCCATACTCAAAGATCTGGCCACTGTGGCTTTCTGTGACGCCCAGTCCACACAGGAGATACATGAAAAGGTACAGAGTCAGTTTTCAGATGTCTGTTTTTCATTTTTAGTTTCTGGAAAATGCAGCAGCTAGGATTCTTACTGAAGTACATGACTTAATTACTCCTATTTATGTTAGAGTTTTCACATTAGTTAAGCTGCTGCCTGCTCTTGCACAAACATGTAGCACTCACCTTTTACTCCTTCTAAAATGGACTGCTGTCCTGGCATGGCTTTTTTTTTAATAAGCTGCGTTCAAGCTATAGCAGCTATAGCAGCAGAAGACCACGCCATGTGAGCTAAGAACAGGAAGCTGAGACTATAGTTCACACAAGCTCACCAAAATTGGACAATAGAAGATTGAAAAAAATGTTGCGTGGTCTGATGAGTCTCAGTTTCTGTTGCAACATTTAGGTGGTAGGGTCAGAATTTGGCATAAACATGAAAACATGGATCCACCCTGCCTTGTATCAACGGTTCAGGCTGGTCGTGGGGGATATTTTCTTGGCACATTTTGGAGCTATTGCTCAATACTACCCGAGTATTGTTATTGACCATGTCAGTCCCTTTACACAAAGTTCAAATCATCTCAAACTGGTTTCTTGAACATAACATTGAGTTCACTGTACTCAAGTGGCCTCCACAGTCACCAGAGCTTGATCCAGTAGACCACCTTTGGGGTTTCCAACACCTTGTTGAATCTATGCTATGAAGAATTAATGCAGTTCTGAAGGCAAAAGGGGTCCAGTCCAGTACTAGCAAGGTGCACTCACTGGCCTAATTGGCCAATGTGTGTATTATTATTATATTATATTTTATATTATTACGGTGAAACTAAATAAAAAAAATTAACAGCAATATAAGCAAATAAATTGATACGCACCAAAAAAAAAGCATCATTTTCAGTTTCTTCCTTAGAGATTTGACTCTTCCTCCTCATAATTTCCATATTTTAACATCTAACAGTTTAAGATACAATACATATTAGATTTAGGCTAGATTTAGGTCAGATCCCGTCTTGACGTTCTCTTGCAAGGCGGTGCTCCTCGCCGTAACACTTGTAGAAGCCATAGTGGCAGTGTCTGGAGGAACACAGACTGTGATGCTGACACAGTGTGGACTTTTAATGTGTTTCTTGAAATATTTGCTCTCAGTCGAGTGCAGTAGAATCATCTCTTTCCTCCCTCTCCGTCTCCTCCTCTCTAATGTTTTAATAATATTTCAGCCCACTGGCTTGTTCCACTCTCCCAGTTCAGCTATAATGGTTTCATCACTGACTCTAATCCCACTGGGTGCTGAAGTGCTGCTTTGTTAAATAAGGACGAGGAGGAGGAGGAGGCGGCTGGTAATAGAAATGCAGTATAATTGTTCTCAGCCGGAGTGGGTGAAACATTTGTCTTATTTTACTGTCTATGCACTGGAGCCAGTGAGCAGCAATTTTACAGTCCAGGCTGTAGGGTTTGTGTCTTCACACTCACAAAGAGAAGAGGAAGCCTTCCAATTCATGCTATGTCAGTTTCAGAGAAAATGCTACCATAACTACATGTTAAAAATATCTCAGTTGTTGATAAAACCTAATACAAATTTAGGCGTTAAATAGATAAAAAGAAAAACAAACTGTTAATAACTCACCTTATTTTCACGTTACACACACACATACACACAAGCAATCTCTGTCCAGTAAGACATTATGAATATATTTCATGCACAGAAGATCCATCTGGGAGTATAGATGTTGGCAGCGGTCCCACGAATGTAACTGCACAGCAGAGGTTACACGCACACACACCCTCCAACAACCTCACTACAAGCGGTGAAGCAGTGTTCACACACGTGTACATAAACAAACTCTCAGGGTGCAAACACAAGCACGCTGCTGTCTTTTTTCTGTGACTGCCTGGAAGTGAGCAGATGCAGTGATTGAGTTATGCTCCACTTAAGGACTCAGTACTAAACCGTAGCTCTTGAGCTCTCAACATGCAACTGCAAGCCTGCAAAAAATATCTTGTCTTCTGTCGAGCACACGTTAAAAGGAATTTATTAGAAGGTGCTTCTGCTGTACTAACTGGAACAGTGCTGTCCTTGGAAGGACAAAGAAGACCCTTTGGATTTCAGAAAGATACAAAGTGGTGTGCTTTTCAAATGCCTTTGACACCGCTATATCAGTAACCGCAGTTTGCCTGAGGAGCTGATATTTTATTGTAAAGTAAAGTTGGTGAACACACAGCCACGTTTGCAGATATAACTGAGAAAATTATATAGATTTTATGTTTTGTTAGTTAGGACCGAAGAAGGATACAAGAGAAATGGAGAACATATAAACTTTGTTACTCAGGAATAAGTGTTTTTGAGGAAAAGTGGGGGCATTAAATAAAGGTGTTCAGCTGTGATTGAACTGGGATGCTGGTGTACTCTTAAAATGTACTGAATTTATTATTTAAAAAATTATGTTACTGGATTTAATATATCTTAGATTTTCTCTGTTCCCCACATTCATTCCCCATCAACTGCAGTATCCCCACACTAAGCTATCAAGCAGCAATTTTTTTCCCCTTTCAGACACATAAACTCAACAAACCACAAATCCAAAATTCAAAAATTTCCTCTGAAGCCCACAAGCCTGTGATCACATAATAAGAGGTGCAAAATATTCAGAGGAAAGTGGTCAAATAATTGATTGAAGTTTGCTTTATTGTTGTAGGAAAATTGCTCTTGGAGCTAGAACCAGCTGCAGGTGATTAAGTTAGCTTGGTTTAAAGCCAAAAATAGGCCTACTAGCACCTCAGACGCTATGGTCATGTGAAAAAGGAAGTACACCCTCTCTCTGTTGTAAGGTTTTACAGATCAGGATAAAATAAAAAATCATCTGGTCCTTAGCAGGTCATAAAATTATCATATTACACATGACAGTGTAATATGTCACGTGAACAACAACACATGACATATTACACCGTGTCAACATAAACTAACTAATTAACTTGGTTGGAAGCATTGCCTCTCCTTTCTAAAAAGAACATGGCAACACAGTTTAGGTTTGCAAAGTTGCCTCTGAACAAACCACAAGACCTCTCATACAATGTCCTTTGAACAGTTGAGACCAAAGTGGAGATGTTTGGCCATTATGCACAGCACCAAGTATGGAGAAAAGCAAGCCAAACACAGCATATCAGCACAAACACCTCATACCAACTTTCAAGCACGGTGGTGGAGGGATAATGATATGGGTTTGTTTTGCAGCCACAGGACCTGGGCATCTTGCAGTCATTGAGTCGACCATGACCTCCTATATATACCAAGGTATTATAGAGTCAAACATGTGGCCATGTGTCTGACGATTAAAGCTTGGCTGAAACTGGGTCATGCGACAGGATAATGATCCCAAGCACAAACATAATGAACTCAAACAACGCTGTAAAGAAGAGTGGACCAAAATTCCTCCACAATGATGTGAGAGACTGATAAAGTCATACAGAAAGTGGTGACATCATTAAATGAATAATGATGCAGCGCAATATGTTAGGTGTTGCTGTCCATCTGAGGTATTTACCTAATTTTAAGCCGTGGTTTGTCATTGTGTCCAGATTTGTAAAGCCTTAAAATAGAAAGAGGGTAAAGACTGAAAACAGCCATGCTCATTCAAGTTTTCAGAAATATTCTTCCTAGCATCTTTCCAGCACATTTATAAAATATTGCAAGGTTAATCTGCACACAGACTGAAATGTGCTGTACAGTAATCATGATTCTTTGCTGTGTTTAAACGCCCTGTACAGAACAATGTGAAGGAGCACGTGCACTGTGACATGCCAGCTGGAGCTGGAGAACAGTACTTTTTTAAACAGTCACTAATTAACACAGTACAAACCCCATTTGTTCACTTTTTCCACTTTATGTACACTTGCTCTCAGCTTATATCCCTGTTGCTCCACAATGTGCCGTGATTCGCTGTCGTTTTCCAGCGTCGTCTCCAGCCAGCCTTGCCGCTGGCCCGCTTCACTCGGGTAATGAGATCAATGCACGAGGAGAGCTTTAACCTTGAGTTTAGCATCCAGCTCTTACTTCAGCTAGTGCCAATATAAATGCTCAGTGGAAATTCACGGCTGCACTAGTCTAGCTAGGTTAGGGTTAATTTAGTTAGCAGGTTGTGAATTCAAACCGGTTATTTAACAGCCCCTGGCTTGCAGCAGCTACTTGTTTATGCTTTGTGGGTTTCTCAGCAGCTGTCAGTCTACTTTATTGTCCTGCCTGCATCCACTCTAACCTTGTTTGCATACAGTTTGAATGAATGGGTTGTGACAAAAACCAGCTTTGGCAAGCAATCATTATACAGTAAACACAAAGGCAATCACTCATATTTTAGAGCACATATAAACAATCCATTTGCATTTAGATGAAGAATAGCGGACATAAACTTCGGGAAAATGGGAGGTAGTGAGAGCACGCATATTCATGTTGGCTGCAACGTTGGCTATTACAGAAGAGCCATCTGAATAGTGCTGGGATGAGGATGATTAAGAACAGTAATGACATTGGGGTGGCAATATAAATGCAGATGAAAATGTTCAGCTAATAATGGCTGTGGACATACTGATATAGGCAGCGATGATGATGATGAGGCCTCATCCTCTCTGATGTCCCCCAGGTGCTGAATGAGGCCGTAGGGGCCATGATGTACCACACCATCACCCTGACCAGAGAGGACTTGGAGAAGTTCAAGGCACTGCGCATCATCATTCGCATCGGCAGCGGCTACGACAATATCGACATCAAGGCTGCCGGGGACCTCGGTGAGACTGAGGGACAGATGCACACAAAAGATGAGAGTTACGAGTGAGGCGGTAATCATACGCTGTGAATAATGAAGAAGCCTATCTGCTCATGTGGCTAACTCATTCACTACAAAGAGAAAACATAAAGAATGATTCATCAAGCACAAAATATGCATCACAGAGAAGGATTTGATTTGCGGGGCCAAATCAAACTCTGCTCGCCATGTTTACGTGACACATATGTACAGGAATTTACTATAAACAGTAGATGTAACTGAGCTAATTTCACATGCAGAGCAGCTGCTCCAGCTGATATGAAACTCCCTGTGATTCCCATTTGGCCCCTTCGGCATATGTTTGGTATGAAAACTGAATGTGTGTGGTATCCTAATTATTGTCATTTGCGCTCCTATATTTCAGTACGCTGACATTCTTTTAGTGGGCATAATTAGCGATTAGAATGATCCTGTTATCATTCATATTTCAGTTTTATACACAGCGGGATTTTATTCTGTAGTAAGTAATAAAAACAGAGAAATATCCTGCCACTTATTTTGCAAAATAAAATACTACTGAATGGATCTCTCTCCAAAGCAGTGACAGTAATCTGTGAGGCAATATTGTTACTGCAGTAGTAAACTGAATTGCTATCTCTCCTTGTCCAGGCATTGCCGTGTGTAATATTCCCTCAGCGGCTGTAGAAGAAACAGCAGACTCAACACTTTGTCACATCCTTAACCTGTATCGGCGAAACACCTGGCTGTACCAGGCTCTCCGGGAGGGCACGCGGGTCCAGAGCGTGGAGCAGATCCGAGAGGTGGCGTCAGGAGCAGCCAGGATCCGAGGAGAGACGCTGGGCCTGATCGGATTTGGTAAGTTTCTTGTTTGGGGTTTTCTTGCAGAGTGTGCAGAGTTAATGAGTGCATAATGAATGATCAGATTAACATTAAAACCACCGACAGGTCAAGTGAATGACACTGATTATTTAGTTACATCTGCAAAAAATGCAGTGAACTCCATCCACTGCCCAAAGTGCCTTCAATAGACACGTGAGCACCAGAACTGTACCAGGGTACCTTAGAAGAGGGAGGGCTGGTTGGATGAACCTTTTACATGTGGATGAGATGACCGCAGAATGCACAACTGGAGGAGGACTAGCTGGTAGATGCATTGTAATTCTCTGGGCAGTTTTTGGCTGGAAAACATTAGGTTTCATGTGGATATTACTTTGACATGATCTATTTATCTAAGACCACACAAACTCCTTCATAGCTAGTGTATTCCCCAAGGACACTGGCTTCTTTTAGCAGGATAATGCACCGTCTCGCTGTATAATTTTGTAGCACATCTTCCCCAGATCTCACTACAATGTGCATCTTACAGAACTTAAGGGATCTGCTTCCAACCACTTGGTGCCTGATACCTCAGGACACCTTCAAAGTAAATGCCTTGATGGGTCAAAGTTGTTTTTGGGGGCACAAAGAGGAACATACAGGGCTTCAGAGTTTTCATTTTTATTTCATAAATGCAGCCTAGTTTCACTTAGCTTACAGTGTGTGTTTGCTCATTTCATTTTAGTTTTTGTTACTTTTTTTATTATTGTTATGAGCTTGCATGCTAATATTATATAATAGGCACCTAACACAAAGTATAACAGAAGCTAATGATAATATTTATATGTCTGGACTGAATTCCTGTCAGTACCTTCAGCAGCTGCCAACACATTTCACTCACACCTATTAAAAGTAAGCTTAGTTGATGCTTTTTCCCTCTCAGGTCGATCGGGCCAGGCAGTGGCCATGCGGGCCAAAGCGTTTGGCTTCAGCGTCATCTTCTACGACCCCTACCTCCAGGACGGCTTGGAGCGCTCACTGGGCGTGCAGCGAGTCTACACCCTACAGGACCTGCTCTACCAGAGCGACTGCGTCTCCCTGCACTGCAACCTGAACGAACACAACCACCACCTCATCAACGACTTCACTATTAAACAGGTGGGGGATCATGAGTGCCGAGGAAGCTTCAGAAATCCTCTTTCTCACATGAGCCTCAGGTAAAGGGAGATTGTCTCGCCTTGGCAGAAGCGTTTTCTCCTTGAGGCTGGTAGGACAGCTTCAGCTGAGCAGACTGGCAGCTGAGTTAGCCAGCCATGGGTTTATCTAGACTACCAGCGCTCTTTTGTTGGCAACTTAAAATTATAGCCTGTTAAAGCAAGCTTTTAATGAGTGCTAGGATCAAGCAAAGAAAAACAGGTGTTTGGACAATCTCTGTGAATTCTGAATATGTATTTGGATGGTGGTTATGTATGTGGATGGTGGTGGGACATGATTCTGAGTTTTTACTTTAAAGTGGTGGGCGGTGGCTCCATAGTGTAAGGTTAACACATTCGCCTAACACACAAAAGACAGCTGGTTTGAGACCAGGAGGAGACACAAATATCTGGGAGGGTTGTGTCAGGAAGGCGCATCTGGCGTACAAATCAATGCCGAATCAAATATGCGGATCCATCCACTGTGGTGACCCTTGCAGCCAAAGAAACATGTGTAAAGTGGTGGGCAGGGGTGTTACCGTAATCAGCCTGTTTTTTCATGTTGTTTCTATCCTTTTATAGCTTTCTAGTGTCTCCCAAACATTGCCAAAGTATGTGTGTGTGGGTGTAGGAGCATGTGCAGTCAAAGTATGTTCTAGTGCATGTTTTTCACAAAGCATATAGAGTGGATTTGCAGGATAGAAAAATATTGTTTTCTTAAATTTTTTCTTAAATCCTAATGAAAATAAATAGTGCTGACCCAAACAGAATACAGTAAGTTGACCTTCTTATATAATTAATAAACATTAGCTTTTCTCAGCAGTATACCGTACCTATTCTGAGCTGCCAAAAGAGCAGTCGGTGACAAGTCAAGTTTTTGTCTCCATAGCATGATAGATTAAAGTGCCTCTGCATAGTCTTCTCCTGGTCACTGCTGCCACCTACAGGACTTAAACTATACTGCAAAAGTACAGAAGTGTATATTTTTAATACTTGTGTTTATCTTACGGAAACAAAAATCAGGTTATTTGATGATTTCTGTATTATGATGTACAGTGCTGTGAAAAAGTATTTGCCCACTTTCTGGTTTCCTTTTTTTTTTTTACGTATTTGTCACAAATTTAAATTGGGTTTTGGCTTTTTGGCTTTGGTTTGGACAGTTTTGAAGATGGCAGCTTCTTGAGCTTTAAGAAATTTTGGCAGTGAGAAATTGTGATTTTTTTTTTTATTTAATTTTTTGCAGTTTTATGTTTCATAGATTTCAGTGTTCCAGTGGGTCACTAGATCAGATTCTCTTTCCCCCTTCCTGTGTTCACACATTTAGGTGTTTCAGATCATCAAAATTAATATTGGACAAAGATAACCTGAGTAAATACAAAATTCAGTTTTTAAATGATGATTTAATTTATTAGGGGGAAAAAAGCTAAAACCAATCTGGCCTCATGTAAAAAAGTACCCCCCCTCCCCTGCCATTGTTAAATCATGAATTAACTGTGATTAACCACATTTTTTGGAAAGCTGAGTTCAGTTTCACTAGCCACACCCAGCACTGATTACTGCCAGACCTGTTGAATCAAGAAATCACTCAAATAGAACCTGTCTGACAAAGTGAAGCAGGCTAAAAGATCTCAAAAAGCAATGATGCCACGATCTAAAGAAATAGCTGAGAAACAAAGTCATTGACATCTATCAGTCTGGAAAGGGTTACAAAGCCATTTCTAAGGCTTTGGGACTCCAGTGAACTGTGGTGAGAGCCATTATCCACAAATAGAGAAAATTCGGAACAGTGGTGAACCTTCCCAGGAGTGGCCGGCCTACCAAAATTACTCCAAGATTAATTCTGAAAAAACTCCAGAACAGCATCTAGAGAACTGCAGGCCTCACTTGCCTCAGTCAAGCTCAGTGTTCATGATTCAACAATATGAAAGTGACTGGGCAAAAATGGCATCCATTGAAGAGTTCCACAGAAAAGAACACAAAGGCTCGTCTCACATTTGCCAAAAAATATCTTGATGATCCCCAAGACTTTTGGGAAAATATTCTGTGGACTGACGAGACAAAAGCTGAAC
>VUQS01014017.1:3534-16423 GCA_015108495.1 Heterochromis multidens
CTTCAACACTTTATATGTTTCTTTATACTCTTATGTAATATAATCAAATATCCATCCATCCATCCTCTAACTCAGTATCCAGGGTCGGGGGTGGGGGGTTGAATTAAATTAAATATATTAAATATTAAATTAAGTGCATATGTATAATGTATATAATTTGTATGGTGTTTAAATGAGTTGCAAATCCCTGTCTCATCCTTTTTACTTACATTTAACACTTCCTTCAAACTGCTTCAGGACGTGGACAGCTTTGGGACAGTTGTTGCTGTCTTCTTTATCTGTCTTTATGTAGACAGAATCTAGCCAATTAAGCTGAAGCTACCTTTGGAACATCCCAATGGCTTTTTTTTCTTACAGAAAAAAATGGTGCCAAATGGATGAGAAAATTTAGTATGTGGCTAAAACAACACCCACCCTAACCCTGGATGTGCCGCTGGTGACGTGGTGGTTAAATCGCTTCATGTATTCATGTGTTTTTGCTTTTGTAACAACTAAAAAACAAGAATTTCCATTTTCTAATATGGAGATTTTTAGAGTTTTCTATAATTACAGCAGGTCAAAGAGTTACAGAAAGCCAGTTAATCACAAGATAACTTTGTTGTAAGTGGCCTCACAATCTGCAGGTAAAATGGCAGTGAGTGCTGGGAGCTCTGTAGTGTAGATCAGTCTGAATATTCAAGCTTCAGGACACACTGAGCTTCGTAGCATGTAAGTATTATAGAGATCCATAGATCCATACTGAGCAAAACTCAAATATCCGAATCAAACAATCATTCCCCATTAAAAACTTGAGGAAAAGTTGTTGCATAAGACATTATTAAGATGGTTTGTATTTGATGAATAACCAGGCTGGTTCCAAATTAGCTCTATACACAAACTATGATGTGTTTATTAATCTACATTTAGGGAGTTTTTACACAGTAACTGATCAGTCCTCATAAAAGGGCTAAATATACTGTAGAACAAATAGCATAAGTATTGCACATCTGGTAACTCTGGAGAAGTTGAACATAACATATCAGTTTCCAGGCTGGGAGGTTTAGCAAACATTCATTTGTAGCATGATGGATTTGATGAAGTTATTCATTTGATCCAAACACTCATTCATCTTTCAGATCTTTGGAGGTGCTTGAGATAAAAATAAAATTAGTAGCATCAGTTTTATAGTTATTGGTAAGGATCACCAAATGAAGCTTTACTCACCACATTTCTGAAATTAATATCAATATTATAAACTCTGTGGCAGTTTTTTTCTTAAATCTTTGTGATTAAATCTTTGAAATCTGAGAATCTTTTTACATAAATATTCTACATTAATTGTTTTCTGACATTATAGTCCTGAAGCAGCATTTAGTGGTTGTCTGCATGCAGAGAATGCTAAAGGAATAATGCAGCTGTTTAGTAGAAACTGTTTGAAGGTGCTCTGGAAAGCATCCAGAGACGCTCTCGGACCTGCTGCTACCATCTACATTTGTACTTAACATGCAGAGTGGGAGAACAACCTGAATTAGTCTTGATCCCAGCAGGTCTATAAAGTCAATAAAAGTCTCAGGAGAATGGTTGAGGATGCAGTTTGGAGCCAGACTAAAAGGTTTCAGCTGTAGGACCGCAGGTCAAATGGAGGTCTGGGTTCAGAAAATGAGATTAGTCTGAATTTTGCTCTTTTTCAGTTCCTCTGTGTGTCTTTGCTCTTAGCCCCTTCTGTAATTCTCATTGTGCCATTTCTCATCCATCTTCATCCATCTCTCTCTCACGCCCCCGCTCCCTCCCCTTCGAACCATCCTTCCTCTCTTTTGGCCTTTCGTTCTTTTACATCTCCTTTTTTCCATTTTCCCCTCAACAAATGAGGTCTTTGTGTTTTGAAATTAAGGAATGCCCTTAACACTACACCCCTCCTCTTCTTCCCATCTTTTTCTCTTTCCTTTTTTGAGTGTGTGTGTAGATTGGGGGTGTGTCCATTAGCCCGGATTAGAGCCTGTAGGCGGGTTTTAACAGCCCCTCTGTGTTTAAGGCTTTAATCTCTTCAGAAGCAGCTAATCTAACTTCAGTGGCTTTAACACGTACACACTCATGTGTAAACACACACACACACACATATATATATATATATCCTGTAGTAAATATGTGATGTGCCTGTTTTTGTGGCCAGTGTAGCTGATCCATGACAAGAGTCCATTCATTGCGTGACCACCAAGACAGAGGACACTTTATCAGCCAAATATCAGACAAACAATATCATCAGTCACTCAGTGGGCAAAAAGTCACATGACTTACAGTATCCTGGCCAGGAGATGAGCAACATATGACATAAACCTGATGCTTCACACCAACGGGAATCTTTAGTCTGATTAAGAGATAATAGTGTTTTAATATGTTTTCCCTTAAAGTGGACCTACTGTGTGTTTCCTTATTTGTTGTCATATATATTCTGTTGCAATGAAGGATGAGCCAAAGGCTCAGGCTGCAGACTGCTCTAAACACTCAGCTTCAGGCAGTTTTTTCTAATCTCAGAATCTTAAATGGTCATAGAGAACAGATATCCTCATATGGTTAATGGTTCAAACCTTCTGTTTGCAAAGAGAAAGATGACTTCAAGGAACTGTGAGTCATACAAAGCCTATCTAGTAGAGTCCAAGAACAAAAAAATGGAGCTGGAATGGCACAGAATAGGTCATTTTGTTGGTTTCAGCTCCTTAAATGGGTGAATTTACAGCTTTTCCTTCCTTTACTTGATGCTAAACTGAATATTTGGGAGATTTAAAAAAATAAAAAATAAAGTCTGAAAACATCATCTCCGACACTGGGATTTTTTTTTTTTTTCAGTTTTCTGAAGTTTTATACACCAAAAAATTAATTTGTTATTCCCAAAATATTTACATCTCAAATAAAAATAAGCTAAATGGTCTAAAATGTGTATATTTATTGGTTTTCTTAATCTTTATGATACTAAGTAGAACTTCTTCAGGCTTGGTATCTTTGGTCAGACTTTAAGGCCTGTAGAGTTAGACCAGTCTTAATTTCACTCACAGATTAGACAAAAACAAAGACTGACTAATTTAAAGCCAGTAAACCCAGGCTAACTCGAGCCTGAGACTGATCAGTGACCTCCTTTGACCTCCTTTTGCACCCAGGTGCAAAAAAGAGGAAACCTAATGTTCATGATGTGTGGTTTGCTAATGTTGGTATAGAAAAAGCGATGACAGTTGAGAGAGTTTTTAGAGACTGCAGCAACACACTGGAAATAAACAGAAGTGAGGTCATTGACCATTTTTTGTTTGCCAAAGGAACTTAGAGAAACCCGGTTTGCACTGCGTTAACCTCTCAACCTCCTCACTGTTGCTGTAAATTATCTTTTTAATATTAGTCTTACACTCAAGTGTTCCAAGTAAAACATCCTTGTAACTGTCTTTCAAAAGACAAATATTTTCTGTGAGTGTAAACTGAAGAGGGGTCACTCGGTCAGCGTCTTCTTCATTACCCAGAATTCTTTGTACGATAGTCAATCACTAACATGCTTTGTGATGGATACATTTAGACATCTATCTGAAGTCTACGTGTTTTATCTCTGAGCTTTAGTCAAAGTTCATCTTTGTGAAACTGCAGTTTTCACCATTTTCTGATACGTTATAGAAGGCTGACTAATTGAATAATGACGAAAATAATTACAAAGTTAATAAATGATAAAAATAATCCTTTAGTCTGATTAAATTGCTGCGTCTGTGTCATCACGCAGCCACAGAATGATCTCATTTAAGCCACGATTATCTTTGCATATTTTAACATTTCTTTGCATTTTTAAGTTTAATCCTCTCGCACATCCATTCAACCAGTATTTAAACTAATGCTTTTCAATTTAAGAGCTGAACACACAGGAAGAAAAAACTGTTTCTCAGTACTTCAGTATGTTCTGCACCTCCTGCTGGTTCTCTTTTATCTCTTCATACCTGCAGCGAGTCCCCGATGGCGGAACTTTTTCCTGAGCTGACCATCTGTCACATCATTTGTGGTATATTTGTGTGTGTGTGTGTGTGTGTGTGTGTGTGTGTGTGTGTGTGTGTGAGAGAGAGAGAGAGAGGTGAGTTGTAGGGAGTGGCACCAGAGAGAAAGCGAGGGAGAGGTGTGGAGGGACGGAGTGGGGGATGGGAGAAAAGAAGGAGGGGCAGCGTTGGGGGATGGGAAAAGAGGAAATATTGCCTTGTGCTGCTGGAGTCAGGGAGTTACCATGGTGATGGAAGAATGACGGAAAGGGATGGGAAAGACTGCCAATACACACACACGCCCGCACGCAATGCAAATTGACATTTTTGTCGACTGATTAAATAAAAGGATATGCGTCAAATCTCCTTTTAATTTAAACCTTCCTTCCTGCTTGCTCAGGGTAGGGTGAGGAGAGAAAGACGATGCTGCAGAGGGAGGAAGAAGAGCAGAAGATAAAGGCAGAGGCTCTCAGAGCTGAGTGGAGATGTAGAAATGCGATCTCCCACCTGGGAGGGGTGTGAGTTGGGAGCCGGAGTTGTGGCTATAAGAGATGTGACAGTAGATGCTGGTTTGACTTCCAGAAAGACAAAATACTATTAACTTATTTGTACATCAGCAAAGTTCAACTAAAGTGAACTCATGCAGACAGAAAAAACACAGGGAGGAAAAGAGATTTAATAAATGCAGCATATGTATGGACGTATGAGTAACATAAAACCAGACCCACTTAAAAGTGCGTCAGTTTATTAAACGCTGTTTTATTGACAGTGTGCAAACAGACCGTGATGTAATTTCTCCGACTCTCTGTTGCCTTAAACAGCTATTTTCACACATGATCTGCATCCCTGAACGAGACAAACGTGCTTGTAAGAACACAAATATTTCCAGTGTTGGAAGTGGACTATTTCCTAATTCATTATTACAGTTTGGCTGATGGTATAAAGTAACTCTCAGCACATTCTTGCAGCGTAGCTAAGTTACAGTCAGCTGGTAACCTTGTTTGCTTTCTCAGCAGCCATTTTTGAAGCATTGCTCACTGGGATAAAACAACTGCATGTACATAATCTCATATCAAATCTGATGATAACTCTTAAACTCTGATTTGGTGTTTTTAATAACATTTTTTCCCCTGTGAGTTTATCCTTTTAGCACCACCTTTTCTGTTCAGGATTCTTTGAGTGAAATGTTTCCAGATACAAAGACTTGCCAAATGGCTAGCTAATGTGATTCATGAAACCAGTTTAGTTCATTTTTATTGCATAATTCAGTTGATATTTGAATTAGTAGTAATCAGTTAAAGGCCGTCGCTGGTTCAACAGAAGTATTTGTGAAAATATCAAAATAATCCAACCACAAAACTAAACTTAAAGCTAACAGAAATTATCCACCTTTGCTAAATGAATTCATCTTTTCATGTTCTATGGGACTTTATCTTTATGTTTCAAGTGAATTCACCTTTTCCCCGTCAGTCCTCCTGAGCTGCAGAGCACCCGGCTTCGACCTCACACCTCACAGATCAAGAGGATGAGGTTATTATGTGAAGAGGCAAAATCAAAGCCCAGGGTAACGTCTTTTACCTGCCAGGAGGGATTAGGTGTGATGTGACTGCAGCTGCTGTGAGTCGGAGGTCTCAGCGGATCGTCAGCCACCGTGAAGAAGAAAGATTCAGAGTCAGACCAGCCTGTGGCTCGCTGTGGGTGTGCGTGGGTGGATGTGGTGAAAACAAGAGAGGATGTGTGTGTGGGACCATTGATAATAACATGTGTGATGTTGGTGCCAGTGGTGAAAACATTTAAGTGGAACTCATCTACATAATGTGGATTAATTTTCTGTTTCAGCTTTTTATTGCCTCGGGCCTCACAAAATTTTACAGCCATGCTTTCAACATCATCTTTACACACTACCTAATTGTGAGCTGCTGGAATTCATATTTTCATATACACAATTCATATATGCAATTAATGGATTTAAATAGAATAGAAAACCACAAAGAGTAATCACTTGCCTCTACTGGTTCCCTGAGCTCTACAAGCAGTGCTTTCAGCTCATTGTTTCAACTCAGTTTCCTCACTGTTTTGGCCACAGGCAGCTGTTTCCACAAGAAAATGCGTGATAAACCCAGGTACACTACCTGTTCAGCTCCAAACAGCAGACAGACACAGTGAGGGACTAGCCAGTGGAACATTAGCAGCTAAAGAGTTTGCCTCAGGAGTTGGTTGAGAGCAAAAGCAGAGCTAAAAGAGAATGAATGTCAGACTTAAGCTGGTGGTTAGATACTGCAGACTCCTCATGACCAGCTCGTCTTGATTCTAGCATCAAATAGTGTTTGTCAAAGCTGCTGGTATGTCATATAAAAGGTGTCCTGTGACTGAGTGCATGAGTTATGACAATAGTGAGTCAGGTTTGTCACTCCTAACTTGTGAGGGACCCTCTGGCATCACATACTCACATACTGAGGATGTTTTAACCCAAACTGCAAATCTCTTCCTAACCCTAAACAGGTACTTTATAGAGTCTAATTCAAGCCAAGAGCTTCTAAGTGCATAAACCTGACAAGCAAGTAAATATGAAAGTTAATGCTTTGTTGTGCCAAACACATTTGCTTTGCCACGGAAAATTTTAAAGTTAAAAAAGAATAAAAATGAAATGAATCTGCAAATGAAAATGAAGCAAAAAGAAGAAAACATGATGAAGCAGTGTGATCTGGCTGATAAAACCTGACCTTCATTTTACGTAAACACATCATCAAATGTAGACGCTATCTAAAGCACTGGAACATGTCAGGATTTGTGCTCATGGCAGCAACAGTTAAAGCTCAGCAGCGGTTGAGTTTGAGCAGATAATGATCAGTGAGGTGTTTCCTCTGTCAGCCCTGTTTTTATTGCTTCTTTCTAGAACGAAATCAGAGAAGAAGCGCGGTGAGTCGTCTTTGCTGATCTTGCAGCTCTGCAGGGTTTTAATGGTGTCGGTTAAGTGCGCCCGTCACATGCGTGCGATACATGATCATGTGAGGTATTGACTGACATCACGGCACAGCAAACCTCATCGGCTCAGACACTTGATTCTGTTACTGAGCTGAGGGCTGTCAGCATGTTGATAAAATTCTATGTTTTAATTCATCATGTGTGAATATCATTAGATTAGATTAATCAGTTGAGTTCTTAAATAAGAGGATTACACCATTTTAAACCAACATCCCTCTCTCTCTAACTTGCTTCATGTCAATATCTTTCAGATTTTTTCTCTTAAACACATTAATAGTAGATTTACTGAATGACCCTGTGTTACTTTTCCTCTCTCTGCTCCCTCCTTAGTTTAATTTGGGTGAAGGCAGTGATAGATGTGTGGCCGTGGGTGTTGTATATACTGCCCCGAGCGCTCTGTCACACTGTGGCCTCTCACAGCTGGCGCCACTCACCCCTCAGCTAAATCTAATGGACCCCAGCCGGGTCGGGAAGCCACCCAGCGCGGGGGCCGTTGTTTATCCAGGAACATACCGTCACTAATGACCGATTTATTCCTCCTGTGCAGTCGCTTCATTTGCCTTCATGGGAGAGAGGCAAATCACAAACAAACGTGCTGGCTTTGTGTCTGCAGAAGTGTGTGTGGGTGTGTGTGTGGGTGTGGGTGGGTTGTTGGAGGATGGTGGAGGTAATCCAGAGGTGACTAAACAATGTCACACCAATAAGAGCTCATTTGAATGTGAAAAGCATCGGGCTGAGCTCTGGGACCAACTCCCCACATCCCATCTGAAAGGCAAATAGATAGAAATAACACAATGGCACAATTCAACACTGACAGACTGACATGTCTTCAGATGGTTAGTCAATTAAGTGATTAGTCAGAAATAATCAGTAACTTTTGATAGCCAGCTTTTTATTTAAGAAACAAACATTTGCTGCTTTTTCTTTCTCTGCATGACAACTAATATTTATTTAATAAAATACTTAAAAGGACAGTCAAACGTCAACGTCAAACATACATATCTATACTCTTGCCCATAACACTTTTAATCCATCTAGATAGTTTTGTGTGAGTTGCCCACTTTTGCAGATATTAGCTTTAGGAGATGTTTGTCTTCCCCTCAATGTACTGGACCTGAAAGGTATCTGAAATGTCTCTTCCCAGAAATCATGATCCAGTTATTCAAGAAAAATCCACTAACCTTGTTGTGAGGACTTTCCCAGGAACTATTTTCTTTCTATCGTCTGCATCCACCAACTAAAGGAAGTTCAGCTGAGTTGGATGTTCACATCTTGTCACATGCATGAGCTTCCTGTTACAGATGAGCACTGGGCTGCACAGTGATACTGTTGGTAGGTGTAGATGCTATAAAATATTAAGCTTGTGGATTTTTGAAGAACTGGGTCATGATTTCTGGACATTTCTCTTTTTGATTTAATTTTTTTTCAGGTGTTTTACTTTATTTTTTGAAACAAAAAAACGCATCTGTGATTTAATTTGATTATATTCAGGAGAAAACAGACATCTCACCAAAAAAGGGCAAATCACAACAACAAAACTAGATGAATTACTGGAACTACAAGGAGTAGGAGAAGATCATATTACAGCTGAACTGTAACAGGCTTCTTTTTTTGTATTGTTCAAATCAGCCTTTATATGTAAATGCTTCACCTTAGATGATGCAAAAGACTAGGGGCAGGGTTATAAAATATACTACAAAATAATTGGTTCATATGAACTTTGACCTCTGAGCTCCTTCTGCACAGTCAGCAAAGTCGGCAGGATTCCTCCTCAGGGATCAATATGAAGGCAATCCATCAAAATTTCACAGCAATCTATCTCATGGCTGCAGAGTCTAGACTGACAGACTGAGTTTACATGGCTAAAATATTTCAGCAAGCCATCACAAGAACATTGTTTTTCAAAGTCTACAGTGTCTCCATTAACGGGGGGTGGATGCTTCTGCCTTTACTGCAGTGTTTTCTTTCATGGTGGAGGCTGATAAGACAGGGGAGTTTTCATGGTGAAGCATCGCCTGGAGCAGTTTCACAGACATGTCGCTGGTGTGGAGGCAGAAAGAGGATCCACACACAAACAGAATGACAGAATAAAAGGTAATGATGGAGGAAAAACCACAAACAGAGAGAAAAAGAAAGAAAGGGCAGAAGAAGACGGTGGGTGGTTGGAGGCCTGTCGGTGGAGGCGCTTTGTTCTAGGGTCAGAAACCTCCTCGTGCTTATTGAGTTATTCATCTCTTCTCTTCCACAGGGAAATCCCAGTCTAGTTAGACATGAACACAAAGACAGCTTAACACTGACACATGTCAGGATGTGTGTGTGTGTGTGTGTGTGTGTGTGTGTGTCTTTACATCCCTCGAGTTGAGGTCATCCCTGTAAATAAGGGAGCTGGTGGTGACATCAGAAATTGACTTGTTCTGAGTGTCACGCCGTCATGAAGCTGAAACACACCGAATGTGTCAGTTACCACAGACATACAGTACAGCACAGTGTCTGAGTCATGATTGGCTGGAAGGGACTGAAAGTACGGAGGCTCTGAGCTGCCAAACACAAAGATAAAAGTGAAAAACACCACAACATTTCAAAATACACAATATCATTTCAGAAAATACAACAAAATTCAAAACTAAAAACCTAACATCATCTAAACACTTGCTTTCAATGTTTTCTAGTCTTGGATCTGAATGATGTCATAGACAGGTGATTTCCTTAAATATGGTCGCACAGAAGCAGTCAGAAGAAGGTGGTCTGAAAGGGGGAGGGGCTAAAACAGGATGGACTGAGCGGCTGAAGAAAGGCCGAGTATAAGATCAGTAGGGATTATTATCAACTGTGAATCATGCACGAGTTGAAGAATAAAAATATGGAGCTGGAAATAGTATTGTTCCACTTTAAGCTGATCTTAGTATTTTATTTGTAGAAACCTCTGGTTTTTGTTTTTGTTGTGCTTTTATTGCACTAAAAACAAAACTTGATGACAACAAAATTGTTAGTTTAACCAAAGAAAAAAATCTCGTTGATGCTGTTACATAAAAAAGTTTTTTTTCAAAAATGATGTTAATCTGTTTTTAAAGTACAAAATAGATACTTGATTTCAGGATGTTGGCTGTCACCGTAGACCTTCCAGATCCAACAAATGAAGCCAATACAGGTTTCAGTTTTATCTGAAGACACTAGGTGACGTTAACTGTGGCTGCAAAAAGACTTCCGGTCTATAGAAGTTTATGGAAAAACAACTTTCTGCCTCGACTTCTGTAAACACTGACCCGGTGAGTTTAAGGTCTCAGTCACTCAGTTTGGGTCTTATTGAATAAAAAATGAAGTGTATTTTGTAAATCTTGGTCATATTCCATTTCAAACTGGAGGATTAGTGGTTTCGCAGTCAGACCCAGCTGTCCTCGTCCCATGTGATGTTTCATTTATTTATTTATTTAAACCAAGATGGTGAAGGTGAAAATGCTAATCTTGATGCTTCACCTGTAGCTACATCCACCTTTCATACTGCCTATGGCTGCCACATGTTTTTAGGCTTTGACTGACAGGAGTGAAGCAGACAGGAAAATGGGGAGAGAGCAGGAGAATGACACACAGGAAATGGCCCACAGCAGATTCAAACCCGAGCCCCTGCTGTAGCCTTTCTGGGCTATAAAGGCATCCGACTGCCACATTTTTACAGGATTAAACTGTAAAATCCTGGTGGTGCTCTGTGCTTTTCTTTTTTTCAACTTTAATTTATCATTCTTTCAGTACTTTCTGGACTCCCCTTTTTCTCTGAAACATTTATTTTTTAATCTGTGATTTTCAGCAAATCTAACCAAGCAGGAAGAACTGGATTTTGTGTTTCAGTGAGTGTTTGGGGCAGCTGGTGTGTCGATGTTCTTTACTGGAACTGTTTCCTTTTTAATAGTAAACTATTTGTGCTCTGCATGTTGGGAAAGACAGAAATGACCTCTATGCTCACTAAGCCAGAAAGTATTTTCTGGAAGTGACTCTCTCACACAGTGCACATTGAGTACTGGAGGACAACATTTGCAGTTGAGTACTTTGTGTCTTGTCGCATGTGAAGAAACTTTAACCCAAATCTCTAATCTGTTAAGCTGCTTGGAGAAGAACCAAAACCACTTCATGAGAAATGTTGAGTCACTGCGGTTCAAGGAAATAAACACACATACTGACAGTCACATCTACACTGCAACAAAAAAAACCCTGAGAAAACCTTAATTATAAAACATCAGATGGCCTTTTTAAATGTTTTCAATTAAAAAATAATTTTTATCAACATTGATGTCACAAACCAGCCATGACAAAAAGAGAGATGCACAGAAATGCAAATTAAGAAACAGTTTATTTTAAACTAAAGAAACATAAAGAAAAAACTGTAACTATGGTGTGTGTAGTCAGCACTGTCAGTGGTGTGAGTGCAGAGTGAAGAGGTGGTGAATGCAGTGTGGTTTAGTGCACGACAACAAACCAAGGAGCAACCAAACTCCAAAAGAGTCACTCAGGAAGGAGCTCTAAAGGCTTTTATTGAGCACTGACATTCTGGGCCCAGGTGTCACCAGTGATGCTGATTGAGAACAAGCCACACCTCCTCTCTAATACCTCCAGAAAGGAGCTGCCACACAAGAGGAAAGGAAGGCGGGATGGAGAGAGTCGTAAGAACTGAACTTCTTAAAGTAAATCCACCTCCATTTTCTCGGACTCTACTAGAGTAGCTTTGCATAACTGATAGTTCAGAATAATCCTTCTTTATCTTATACCGGGCATTGGTGGAGCCCCTCAGTTCATCCTCTTTCTGAAACAAGCCCTTTTAGCTCCTCCCCCTTTAAGTCCACTTTCTTCTGATTGGATACCACCCATTAAAAGCAGGAGGTCTGTACAGCAGGTGGGTCTGCTGTGCCTCAGATGACCATATATCAGGCTGTAAATGTGTTTATTTCTGCTCTGTATTTAGACATTTTAACATGGGAGTCTATGGGGACTGACTCACTTTTGGAGCCAGCCTCAAGTGGACATTAGTGGAACTGCAGTTGGAGTTGGAAATTGGTGTGATTAATTTTTCAGCCCTCAGGTTTCCTCTCAGGTGTCATCTTATTGCTTCTCCCTGTTTATGCTAACAGGAAGTGAACGTATGCTTTACATCAATGAAATCATGCAAACTATGACAGAAAAATCTAAAGATCAAATAATGATTTATAACATTTTGTGGCCAATGTAGGTTTTAAAAAAAGTGTCTGATGTGGACGGTCACTTACATATTTGGTTCCTAATGTTAAGGTTTGCTGTTTAGATTAGAGATAAAATTATGGAAAAGTTCATATGCTGATTTTTTGAACTATTCCTCCAAGACAATGATCTTTACGTCACCTTTTCAAGATAACATTTTTTGCGAGTCAGATTTGTTCATTAACTGCATTCTTTGTAATCCAGGTGGCATTATGCTTCATTAAAAACTTATTTGCTTTTGCACATGAACAGTATATAAATGTCATTTCTAGGAGAAAGGGTTGCTGATATATATTATCCCCCCTGCCATTCACACACACACACAGCAGCATGTTTAACTCAGCAGTGCTTCATTAAAATGACACTTCATTACATATTCATGAGGACTGATGTGAAGGACATCAGCAGCACGATCTGCAGACTGTCACAGACACACACTTAGGAGAAATCACCTATAGACTGTCTCCTTCCTCTGTGGTCAGTGTGTGTGTGTGTGTGTGTGTGGGTGTGTGTGTGTGTGTGTGTGTAGATGGAGTAGTAAATGTGAGGTATGTAATGAATAATGAATTTAGGGGGAATTTAGGTCATGCGTGTGACTGAGAGGGACAACATGGGAATAGCTCTTTCTTTCCTCATCCCTGTGTACCTTTGTGTGTGTGTGTGTGTGAGTGTGTGTGTGTGTGTGTGAGTGTGTGTGAGTGTTT